>KK113790.1:798987-849296 GCA_000611955.2 Stegodyphus mimosarum
CCCAAAGAATTCATTTTCATTTCTTCTTTATTCAAAATCTTGATTCTACTCCAAATTAAAAAATAAGGCTTGTGGTCGGAGTTACCAGAGATACAAAAAATTAGCTTCTAAAACTTATAAAAATGTTATTCTGCTCTGCGTAGTTTGCACAATAAAGATTACGTGAATGTTATAAAAGGCTTTATATAAATTTTCTCTAAAATTGTATTTTGTGGAAAAGCCAAAGGAATTTAATAAATAAAAGAATATATCAATGAAAGAACTTTAAATAATCATATAACAAATATAGCAGGTCAATATTTTGATAATGAAAGTAAAGCTGCAAATGAAGTAAAACCGCAATAACAAAATTCTAAATAGATTTAAGTATATAAGAACAGCAATACATGTTTTCTTAAAATAAGCTCATGGTATCTGAGGATGAAAAACAACTGAACAAGTTTGAACAGTATTCCTTAACATAATTTTTTACTGTTATTGGCCTTTTTAACGAATTAGTGACAAATAGTTAAGTAGCAGAAGCTTATTTCCTTCAAATTAAATTAAAGAATTTTCAGGCATTATATTAAAGCTGAATCTTACTAGCTGCATTCAAATTCACAAACTGTATTAACGTGGGAGATGAACAGAGCAGCTCCAGATGCTCCTATAACCCCGTTATAGCAGCCACAGGGATATTATCTCCAATCACAATGAAGCGCAGTGGTTGAAAAATGATCTTGCTCTATTAATAGTATGTACTAATAATGCTCTCTGAATGATGCATGTGCAATAAAAATGTCTAAGATCACACAGAGAACTGGGATTTATTTGTTTGTATTTAGATATTTGATAGATGAGTTTACCATAACAAAACAGTTGATTCCCCACAATATATTCCTTAGATTGTTACACCGTTTTCATAAGGTGTAACAATCCAAGGTAATCCAATCATAACATTGATTATGTCAACACTTACAGTAACAATTATATAATAAATGTTTTGGTTATATATGGTTAGATGCCTAGGAGCACTTAAATACACAACAATGTTTTTAAAAAAATTTGAAAATTTTCAGATTTTATATTACGCCCAAAGGTGCGCTTTTTCTTTTTCTTCATTTACGCACACATACAAGTTTCGAAAGCATTTGGGCTCAAAATATTTAAAAACAGCATATCTTTAGAGTTTCCGATAGACAGTCTCACACGCTGGAGATAAAAATGTTTTATTTCGTACAGTTCTGCCACTGCTCCCGTTGAAATTGTTGAGTTTGTTAATCAAAAATTCGTAAACGTCTTACAAAACATACCGTTGTTTTTTCGCAATACGAAAACCATGAATACATTCATGCAGTTTCTTCATAACTTAATTTCTTTAAATAGGGAGATAATATTTGGTGGCAACAATTTAAAAAGTGATTCAATGTTTTTAGTGATTCGACGCAAAACGCTGTTTTGAGAATAATAGCCCTTGTGGGCTAACGCCCCTTTGGGCTAAATAATGTAAAATATCTCTTTTCCTCATTTTACAGAAGGACGTAACCATCTGAAAGAGAAGCAAAAATATCTAACATTGGAGTATTTTTATTAAATATAAGAAAATTATCATTATTATCTCAATAAGTAATACTCTAACTTTCTATAATTATGCGACTGTATCAAAATGGATAAGATCTTTTATTATCTGCAAATTCATAGTCATTTTCTTTTTCATATGAACTGTAGCAAAGGCATACACGACTTGGAAAATATGGAAAGCGTTCTAAGGAGATGCGATGCATCATCTTCATCAAAGACCTGATTCATTTCAAGAAAATGAAATAGTCCAGGGTATACGAAATTGAGTAAGCAAAATGAGAGCAACTGTCGTTGTTTACAAATTTTCGACTTCAGTAATGGTAATAGGATGTTTCTGCTCTGCATAATTCCGTTTGGGTCAAGATATCCTAGAAAGGGTATCTGAAGACTCATATACTTTTTTATCCTACTACAAACAATATAAGATTTTCGGTTTATTGTTTCTGTTTTCTGGGTTTTATGCAACCCTCCACAGCGTAGAGAGGCATGCTTTGGAATAAGCGTGAGCATACTGACAGTCGATGTCTTGATATCCAATGAAGACTAGGACAGTTACGAAATTTGATTGTCTGCTCATTACAGTAACTACTCCCGCAATCACCAAATCGATTCGGAGGCTGGGACATAGTACTTAAAAGGAGCGCAATGAATTAAAATGCATAATGAGAAGCATAATATACATATTAGAATTGCGGTTTCCTAGTCTGTGGTATGGCTATGTTATTTTGTGGCTGTGGTTGTGGATTGTCAGCGTTTCAGTGTGATTAAATATATTAGAATAAGAACACTTCTCTATAACGGAAACACAGGTCTGTAATCTGCAGTTAAGTGATTATGTCCATCTACTGATGTATTCCAATTTATAACGAAGTTTGAAAATTTTCATATATTTTTGCTTCTTTAGAATACCTGTACTATCGTAGTTACGGTTCATTTCTTTCGAAAATGGAACAGATGCTGAAACATGACGGAAATCCGTTAAAAAAAGTTATGACTGTTTTCTGGGCATGCTCAGTAAAATTCGTAGCGTATATGGCTGAACGACTTATACATTACGTGGCTTTTAATGGCATACATTTTTCTATTTTTTGTCTTTTTATTATTAGCGCATTATGTGTTAACTTCATTTACCAAATATCACGTTCTTTGCAATTAAGCCGCATAAAATTCAATTCAAAATAAACATCCCAAAATATTTAAAATCAGCATACCTGTAGAATTCCTGATAGACAGTCTCGCCAGCTGCAGACAAAAATGTTTTATTCCGAAAAGTGTTACCAATGCTCGTTTACAAATCTTCGAGTTTGTTAATCAAAAATTCATTAAAGTTTTACAAAATATGAAATAGAAAATTCTAAATTCAAAATTTGGTCTTCCAGGTAAACTTTTGTTCGGGCGGAGGACTGCGTTATTCAAAATTTGATTGCCTTCGTTACAGTCGTTTTCACAATGCAAGGAACATACGTGCAGATTCTCTTTATATAATATCTTCAATAATAATACAGGGCAATAATATTTAGTGGTGACAATTTGAAAAGTGATGCAGCCATTTAAAGTGGTTCAATACAAATCACGTTTCGGGAGTATTAGCCCATTTGCGTTCAAGTCCTTTTGGGTTAATAAGTTCGAGATTCACAACTTGGTCTTCGAGGTGCCCATGCTCAGGTGAAGTGCTACGTGTATTAAAAATTCGGTGGCTCCAGGTGCCGTCATTTTTCCACAATGCGAGGAAAATTCATATATAATCACAGATTCTGCATTATTTAATTTTTTGCTTAAATAATGCATCGCGGAAATATTTGGTGACAACGGTTTGAAAAGGGAAACGAACGCAAAGGTTATGCGAACAATAACCCACTTTCCAGTCCAAAAGGTCATCTGGTGCTAATGAAAACAAAAAATAAAATAAAATCCAATAATAAATAATAGCACAAAAATTTTGAAATCAGCTCTTTTGAAAACAGAAATTTGTAAAGGTGAGGTTTAGTTAGAAAAATATCTTTTTCATTTGTGAAATTGTCGATTATTCTGTTACTTCTCTAAACATCTGTCTGACTTCCTACGAGAATTCTAAGGTTGAGATAAAATGATCGCGAATATACTATTAGGGGGAACTACGACCGCGTCAAGATAACACAATCAGAAGATGCAGATGTTGGTCAGAGATAAATGAAGTAAAGCTCCTTTGAGCCTTTAAGTCGAATATTCGCCTTATTATCAGGTATTGAGATTTTTATTCTCACTTTGTTTTACGAATTAGTGTTCCAGAAATGACATAATGCACCAAATTTCTGTCAATCGGGTTGTTTCTATTTACAGCTAAAGGTGTTTTGGAAGGAAATAGCAGATCGCGTAATGGAAAGAAAACTTAACACAAAAATAAATGTTCTTAGTAGTAGAAAATATTTTTTATTTATTTATTCAAATCACTCTGGCCTGTGTTTTGAGATTTCCAAAATTACATTTTGCACTTAAAGATCTATAAATATATATACTGCTATGGTATTCGATTAAAGAAATTCTAAATTTTTTCCTGTGATTGAAATTTTATTGTCAGAATTTCAAAAATCACAAAACATTGCTCGAAAGAGAGAAAGACTGAAAATCTGACAGCTCATAAGAATGTTTTAGAATGTCGTTCGTTATAAAATAATATTATCTGTCCACACTTGATATATTTCATCTATGTATTGCGATAAAATCCTCTATCTTTATTTCATTCTAAATATGAGTTCTGATTACCCTTTGATATAATCTGACTATTTCAATAAAGAGGGCAGGAGTATATTCATATAAAATATAAACGAATTTCCAAAAGCATTGAATAAGAACAGTTTTCCTATAAAACGTCCTCCAAAAAGACAGTCTCTCCTTCGACAGCTATCTCTCGTGTGCTTTCAAATAATTCAGAGAAACCTTACCAAAATCGTAACAAAAGCGCTTATGTAAAACTTCGTTCTTCATACGAAACTTTTAGAAGTCCTCAAATTTTTGTTCTGTACATTGATTTATGATTTAAAAAACAAGGCAAATTTCAACTTAAAAATTTGTCACGAAAGGAACTCGCTGACGCGAGACATGTTTTCCGCTTACGCGCAGCAGTGTTTCGCTATTCTTCCACTTACTCTTCACAAGCGTCACTCACTTCCAGGTGCACTTTTATATTTGATATTGCATCGCTTGTAATTACCACCACAAACAGTACAAATCATTCTTTCGATTTTAGCTATATTTTCAGTTTGACACAGTGCTGATAGCTTTGTTCAGTAAAATAATTTGTTAGTTTAATTTTGCATCTCCTAGTGAAATATAATGCAACGTTTGATAACCTCTTTAGCTGAATATGTTTGCTGTCGATAAAATGTTAACTTCTTGATAAAAATTAAAATAAACTTATATAAGAATGCAGGAATATTAGAATATAAATATCGACATTCAAAAGGAATTATGAATTTAGTTAGATTGCTGCAGTAATATATAAAATCATATTCTTACTTGCATCTTGAATATCGTTGAAAAACAGTTTGAAAGTAAAATCGCAACAAGTTACAAAAAAGTAGTTTTCGTTTTTTGGAGAAGTATGCAGAGTAGGTTTTCCATAGATTTGCTGCCGAAGAGTGGGAAATGTAAGAACCAGTTTATGCAAAGTGTTTCCAGATCTCAAGTCCCAGATTATTAGCTCCTATAATGAGAAATTATGAAAAAAATAAGCATCTAGTTAAATGGAACATATAATAGCTAATTTCGCTAAATGTAGCCAAAACATTCACTAAATGGAAAATTTTGCAATGAAAAATTACGTTTAAACAATCAGCTATTTCTTGTATTTTGGGGTTGTCATTGCACTGAAATAAAATTAGTATTAATACTGATTTAGAACTTCTGTCCAGAAAATTTGGTGAATGTGACTATAATTACAATGGATTGTTGTCTTACATGAAACAGCTATTACTGTTCTTCGAAGTAACTCCCGTTGATGGTAATTCACATCTGAGAATGGCTGTAAAGGTCTTGGAAACTCCTGGCACAGAAAATGGGATGTCCTTCACCTGGATCGTACCATTACGTTGGATGTTTAAGATGTCCGAAAACCTCTGGCCCTTCAGGCCTAATTTCAATTTGGGGAACAAGAAAAAGTCCAGGGGAGACAATTCTGGAGAGTAGAGTGCGTGATTCAGGGACACAACTTGGCCAGGAACTGCTGCATCAAAAGTGTGTGGCCGGGCATTGTCGTGGAGCAGGATCCAGTTGTCTTCTTTGGACCATTGAGGGGCATACCCGCTTGATCCGCTGCAGCAGACGTTTCAGTATTTCCATGTACATAGCGGTATTTAAGGTGGTGCCCTCAGGGAGGAATTGTTTATGGATGAGACTCTCCAGAATCGAAGAACACCACGAGCATTGTCTCTTGATGCTAGATTTCTGCCTTCTTACCTTCTTGATTTTCAGCGATCCTGAACCCCGCCACTCCATGTCTGAGGTTTGCCAGGATCATGCCTTAGGTACCAGGTCTCATCAGATTTCAATCCACCATGTCGATGAGGTCTCCAGAGGCGTCAAGCCGAAGTTGGGTCTGTTCTGGAGTGAGAGTGTGGGGCAAGAATCGGGAGCAAAGTTTGCGTTTACCAAAATTTTTGTTTACTATGAGTGCGCCGTCTCACAACCAATTCCCGCTTTTTCTTCTATCATGCACGTTGTGACACGATGATTCTGGGGCAAAAATTTCTTCACTTTCTGTATGTTGGCCGGGGTGCGTGCAGTTCCAGGCCGACCACTTCGAGCGGAGTCTTAATGTCGTCCCGCCCTCCTCAAAAGCGTTAAAACTATTTGACAACACGTTTTTTGTAAATTCTTATAAGCATTTCATGAGTCTCTTTTGCTGATTTTCCAAGTTTGAAACAGAACACGATATTCGTTCGCTGATTCATTTTGAGTTTCGACCGCATGCACAATACGTTCACTTTTAAGAACTATCCTAACCTATCCAGTGCGGAATATGCAGGTTGCACACTCTTACGACCATGAGCACTATGACGTCATTCACCGAATGTTCTGGACAGAAGTTGTATTTATTTCATATCCGCGACAGAGATATAAAATCAAATACAAACATTGCTGTCATGCAACACATGGCCATTTTAATAGACTCTGATACTTTTTTAAATGCTATTGTTGCGTTCTTAACATATTGAATTCATTCGGAATTGTGATAGCTTGATTATCAAAAGGAACACTTCACAGTTCTAGAACTTTCCGCAAAAATACTCGTACAACTCTTCACAGTATCACAGCGTAGAATCAGTAATACACTTCAAACTACTAAGAACGTTAAACACAACAAAATGCAAAGCGCATCTAAAGAGCAAAGCTAACATAGATATCTCAATGCTCTGACTATCAACTACTGCCCCTAAGAAAAGATGCACTCCTCGGTCTTAGATAGTTTTTCCCTGGAAACTGAGAAATCTGTAAAATTTCTCGAAATTACTGGAAGGCATATGAGGGCCAGATACGGTTACAGCTGCATATGGAGTCAATTACAGTAATTCAATTACAATACCCATTACAGTGATACAGAGAACGGTCCAAATTGTCGCTAAATTTGGTGACTTTTGGCAATTTCTCGCCAAAAAGTAGTCACCAAAAACCATCGCAAAGTCGATAATATCTTGCCAATTTAGTTAGATAACCATTTACTCAATGTTAATTAGACTTACCCCTGCAGTCTCACTTTTCCGGCAAAGCATCGCCTGTTTAGATTTTTCATTTTACATTATAAAAAAAAAACTGCTGCAATTCCACATATAATTTCACTGAAATTATCTACATATGCAAAAAATTCGTAACACTACGCTTATCTAAATTTAACAGTTCTTAAACGGATGTGCGTTAATTTTGTATAACTTTCAACATTATCAGAAAATGAAAAAAATAGAATGATAAGCTGCAAACAAAAGGCTTAATTTCGCTTGGGTTAAAATGACGAAAAAGCTGATTCTTATTTCAGAAAACTGGAATTGGGGAACTACATCTGTTCTGTGTTGTTAAAAGAGAAAAATGCAGAAATTTAAACAATGCTTATTTTCTTCGAATTCCGGTTCTTTAATAGCTCAATACTGAAACATTTAGACGCATTGTAAGTATAAAGTCGCTTCACCTCAATAACAGGAAACGAAGCTTTTGACATCTCCAGTTTACACTATCAACACCTTTTTAGATAAAGTATTATTAATAGAATTACCTCCGATTATTTTATTCGGATTTATCAATTACAGACAACGTTATTGTAAAAGTTTATAAACATTGAAAATACGTGTATTACAATACGAATCAAACTTTCTGCTTTTAAAGTGGTAATAAAGTACCAGATACTTTTATCACGTAGACGATTCTTATCTTTCTCACGTGCAGAGCAAAAATTTTCAGATTCAGCAGCTGATAACGGTTCTAGAACGCAGATCTTTACTTTGAATCTAAAATTTTTTGCAGTGAAGAAAAGTAACTTATGGATTTAATTTCTTTCAAATGATTGTACGGTATTTTTGAGATACGTTAACGTCAGACTGAATAAATTAAAAAAAGTCACAGCTGCAGTATATTACCTCACGTCATATGAAACAACAATTTAGGCAAATCACGGCTCTCCAGTGCCCGAGTAGTAAAGTGGCTGAAGATTGGTATTTTGAACCGGGTTCAAATCTCTACGAACAGGTTGCCACACATATCTTTTCGTGAGGTTACCCCATGTGCAACATACTACATACGAAGTAGTTTCCCTTAGAAAATCCTCCATAAAGACATCCCTCCCCCTTCACATTGTTTTAGAGTGCTGTGCGGTAATCAACTAAACCTTAGGCTAAATGCGTAAGATCCTCAAACAGTATCCCCCCCCCAGAGTTCTAGTACTTCACCTTAAGAGGGATTATATTTCAAGAGAAACTGATTGGCATTCACATTACATACGAGAATATGCCAGAAACTACAATGCACCTACCCCAATACTGATACTAATGCTAGTGTTAGAGTAGAACACACAAGGTAATTTTTAATAGAAACGTACTGCCGCAAAACCACTCTGAAAGCCGTTTCTAACTGGCTGTATGAGACGGACAACATTTTATTTTAATAACCAAATATTTTGTTTGATGAAAGTAGCCGTTCTAAGCAAGTACAGGATAACTGATAATTCTATAACACCAATTTAACCGATGTTGCAAGAATTAGCAGTCCAGTCCGATAACAGCTTTATACCACAACGGGCTTAAGAAAGGCTCACGTTTTCAACGTAGCTTAAGAAAACGTGAATCCATCCTAAATTTTACAATTTTCCTCTGGCGAACGAGGACCTCTAATAAACTCAACAAATCCTCAGAAAAAGCATATTCCACCGGGTAAACAACCCTTAGCTACTGCAGAATAGAAGAATAATAAACAATTATTCTGCAACAGTATCCGAATGTCCCCTTACCTAGCTCGTACTCTCCTTGATATAGGGAAAAAAAACCAAAATACCCATGCACCCAGCTCATTCACCAGATTTTGAATCCACGTCAAATTACATATGAGCGACTGTCTCAATCACAGGCATTCCTAATAAACGAAAGAAAGTGAGATGTATGTAAATACGTTTCGAAGCCAAATACATAAGTAATTTTAGGTGATACAATAATAATAAAAGAGGTCAATTAAAAAGAAATAGAAAATATATGTTAAACTGATTCAAGTCGTTCTTCTTTAAAAATTATTTCATGTCGCACTTTCGATTAATAAAATAACACAGCAAAAGTAATTAGAAATTAAGATTAATGAAGTGTTTTGTGGTTATAATTGAAAATCATAAACAATCCCATGCAAGGAACCCATTTGGTTTGGATCTAGAAGAGTTAGAATCAAAATTATGAAAAAAATTCTCGAAATCGGCTTTTCTTCCACGGGAAAACTATAAAAATACGTCAACGTGAGCGTCAGTAAAAATATTCACTATAGATACTCAAAAAAATTAGTTTGGATTGAAGTCAGTTTAAATTTAGTCAAAGGAATTAGTTAAAGAAATTAGTTTGAAATTTTGAAGCAGTTTCAGCATGAATTTTCTAGTGTTCATGATCTCCTTTTCAAAAAAAGAAATTACGAATTTTTTTTCCTGTTTTCAAGAATTTAGGGCGTACTTCACTGTCATTAAAGTTAAATTTCACTTTGTTTCCTCATTTATTGTAATTGTAATCGCTTTAGCGCTCTGTTAAAGCCTGGGTTTATTTACGATCCTCTTGGAAAGTCCTTCACAAAATCCTCTTTACTTTTAAGCAGGTAGATATTCTGTGTTTTGACATATTATATTAAATCTACAAACTAAACCTTCTTAAAACTCTCCTGTTTCTTTGAAAGATTACATACAAACCAATAATATGAATATACTAGGGATCTAGTGATTGCAATTTCAGATCACAAATGCATTACCGATATTCGGTACTTTTTAAGCTTTGTACCAGAATACCGGTATTAGGAAATTTTCAAATAAAGTTAAAAATATAGAGTTGTTTCTTTTCCATATTTATTAGTTTTATAAAAAAAAGGCATATATTATAAAAATATAAACAATTTGATTATGTACAACTATAAAACAAAGGAAGAAATGTTATAGTCAGATATTATTAATAAGAGGAGTAAAATAATAGTTTATAACATTAAAAAGAAAACATATAATATAAAAAATAAAATATTACGATGCAATAAAGGAATGAACATACCGTATTATTACTAAGAAAAATACAGGTGTTGGGCAATAATATGTAAATACCGAAATAAAAACATATTGCTGTTACTAATACGGTGTAGGAAAACGGCTAGCATTCAAAATAGCGTGCAGTCTTCTCGGAATGGATAAATAGAAGTTTCATAGACTTTGTAATGGAATTTTGTACCATTCTTCCTGCAAAACTTTGGCAAGTTCAGTTAAAGATGACTGCGATGGATAGCGCTCATACAGATTTCTCTCCAAAATAACACAAAAATGCTCAATAATACTGATATAATACTGATATCTAGTGACTGGTGGCCACGGTAGATGTGAAAGTTCATCCTCATGCTCAAAAAACTAGTCTTGAATGATGTGAACTGAGTAAACTGGAGCTCTGTCATCTTGGAATGTGGCATCGCCATTGGAGCACAAAATATGTATCATAGGCTGGACGTCATCAGCCAAAATGTTCACAATAAGCCTTGGCAGTAATGTGATCTCGCACAGTAACGATGGGTCCCATGGAACACGACGACATGGCTGCTCAAACCATTAACGAACCCCCAATATGTTTCACAATCGGCAGCAGACAGTCTATCATACCCTTGGCCAGAAGCGTAGCTAGGGTTTTTTAAAGTCCGGAGACAACTGAAATTTTGCTCCCTTTTCTGTGTTTCAAGAATGGAAAACATTTCATTCCAAAATTTTGTAACATCATTTTGGCGTTTCCCTGATGCTGCGCCCAGGGGCAGATGTCCCCCCCCCCAGCTACGCCAAAGGGGCGTTCACCAGAAGTAAACTCATCCAGAAGTCGGAAACAGTGTGACGCAATACACATCCAACGAAGTGACAGTCTCTACAATCCAGGTTTGAATTTGTGCCTCTCTCTCCTCTAACAGGCATTTTGAACACTGATGAATGGCTTTTAAGTTGCAACTCGCCAATAGTACACTGCTTGTGGAGCTCCCTAAGTATTGTTTTGGTACTGACAAGGTTAGCCAACACGACATTCATTTCAGCAGTCACTTTATCAGGACTTAGCATTCTGTGTGTATTCTTTGAGAACATGGTAAATTCGGTGATAGGGTTCTTATCCTTACGTTCTAAGTCCTGAACTGGAACAGGGAGCGGAAGGTACGCTATGTTCTGATGTAACTGCTGGGCTGGAGAATAACTGCACGTGAAGGGATTTGAAATCCTCTTTTATTAATTCACTATTAATAACAAACCTCCCAATTCGGGAGAGATACAGAAAGTAAAAGACCGCACTTGGGTCTTAACGTAACAATCAAATAAATTTAAGTAAATTAAAATATAACTTAAATTAAACTTTGCTTCGCAGAGCAATTCGCGGAAGTTGGCCTCTATCTAAAAGGGTGCGTAGCAAGATATACTAAATACTACCGCACTTTAATTTATTTTACAATGCAATCACGTAGTAAGCACTATGGCTTATAAATTTAAACTGCTAGCTGGTCAGGCGAACGTTGAGCAGCGTGACCGTGATCTGAGGCAAAGCTCTCACACACCGAGAGGTTTCTACCTCTGGCTTAAATAGTGCTTGGCTGAACTTCAAAAATTAGCATAAGCTAAAAACGCGCGCTTCTTCTGACAGGAAGTTGAAGCAGAGAGGAGATAGAAAAGATTTAAATTAAAATAAACTTGGTTAGTTTAACTAAAACCTTACAAACTTCCCGCCAGAATTGCGATAGTTAAACTACTTTGGTCCAAACGGACCATGTTGAAAACTAGCAATTCTAAATAGTCGAAAATTTCACTGTTCTAAACTTAGGCCAACTCTTACAAGGCAATATATGTTTGTGTAAAATACAGACGAAATTTTCTGGAACAACAATCTTCAACATTTTTTTTTTCAAGTCTTATTCTTCAAACAGTCTTACTCCTTCCAGCAAAATCTGGAAGGAAAACAACTTTAGTATGACATAATAACAGAATAATTCTAAGTGGTACAAATCCTTATTTTTTTTTTTCTGTGTAATTTTGCACACACACATTATCATTCAAGCACAATTAAATTCTTCCCCCGTATGCTCTCTCACCGGTGTTGGATGTAAAGCAAACCGCCATTGCGGGTTTTTATGTGTTCGGGGGTGTTCAACTCTTCCACCTACAATCGACTAACATTAGTTAGAACTTGACATACGAGACCTGAAAAAAACGCCCTATAACCAGCTAATCCTAAGGTTCTCACTAGCTTTATGTCTAACACTTTAAGTGTATTTGGTGGAGAGCCTAATTAACACTTGCATTCTAAAATAGTCAATCTTTAACTTTTCATGCATACAAATTCGCAGTTTGCACACAACATTCACATTAATATTGCACTTAACGTGCATTGCTAGCATAATATTATTTGTTACATTTCATAACACATTAACAATTTCATAGCAATCCTGAAATGCAAATAGAGGTTAAATTTCTAAGCTTACAGAAATATAGGTTAAATTTCTAAGCTTACAGCAAGTGCTTCCTATTCCTTTCTCAAGGTACTTTCTTGAAATATCAAATTACATTGAATTAATAGTCTACAGACTAAATCGTGTTTTTCAATTTTCCGAATTTTCATTCTAGACATTTTACAAGTCTTTAGACAAAGCGTCATACAAAATCATTTAGTTAACATATTCTTTTCAGCAATTCATTGCTTTTACAGAATTAATCTATTTACAAAATAAAGTAATTTTAAATCTTTAAGAATTACAATTTCTTTTAACAAAACATTTTACTTTCCATATGAGAACTTATCGCTCACTTGGCGTAAAAGTCAACCTCGCTTGAGGTAAAATCAGTCCTGCAACTTGCAGTATACTCAAAAATTAACTAAACTTTTGAATACGAAATTGTACTTATCTTATTATGATCGTCCATCCTTTTCTTGGCCCAATCTTTAAAACTTGAGTAAGTTGTGGCCTGGTTCAGTTTCCTCGTTTTTCGTTGTTCTTTCGGAGCCTGCTCGTCTCTTTTTCTTTTGAAATTCCGTCGTTGTATCCTCGGCAATTTCCTTTGTAGAGGAGGTTGCTCCGCTGGACGTTTGGTGGACTGGGCCCTTCTCTCCTGGGCCCTTGCTCGTTGCTTGTCCTGGTTCCTGCTGTATTCGGGAAGTTGATTCTCAGGCTGCAATCGACGTTTCTTGCTTCTCAGGCACCTGTCCGATGATTCCACAGTTCTTTTGGATACATTGGGCTTCCCTTGCCCATTCTGCTTTCTTCTCTTGGTGCGCTCGTAATTCCGTTCGTAGATTTGTTCACCTGCATCGTGAGACTTTCTTTTGAAACCACCTTTTTGGTTCTTATTTCTTTGTTGGGGGGGAGCTTTCTTCTTCTGACATTTCGATGCCGTTGTAGCTGGTTCCTGCTGTTTTTGCTGACGTATATCTTCCTGGCTAGTCGATTGCCTCGGATCCTGAAACGAATCTTTAAATACAGCCATTTTGCTGCGATTATAGAACGGTTTTATTTGGTCCACATTCGCTTTGAGCGTTTGACCATCATTTCTTTTTAATATAACCACTGCCCCCGTAATTTGTTCAATTGTGAACGGGCCTTCAAAACGCGGAAAAAATTTCCCCACCTTTTCCTCTGGGGCATTTGACAAGTTGTGTTTAATCTTCAACACTTCATCTCCCACATTGTACTTGACCTCTCTTCTTTTTAGGTCATAGTACAATTTCTGTTTTCTTTGGGCCATTTCTATATTTTCCGTCGCTTCCCGTATTAACTTTTGTATATCACTCATTTTAAATTCTTCTGCCCTTTCCTGTACAAAGAACAGTTTATCTAGGGGGGTCAAGATCTTTCTTCCTAAGAAGAGTTCAGCGGGTGTTTTTTGTGTAGTATCGTGTTTGGCGGTCCTAAGTGCAAATGCAAATTCATTTATATGGCTATCCCAGGTAGAGTGATAGTTTTTCACATAACTACGAATTATTTTCACTACATTTCTATTCACCCGTTCCGCTATGTTTGACTGCGGACGATACGGGACCATCTTTAGATGACGTATGCCCAGTTTTGCACACATTTCCTCAAACATTTTACTAACAAACTGAGGACCATTGTCTGAAATAACTTTTAGGGGCGCCCCGTATTTTAAAATATACTTATTTAGAATTGAATCTACTACAATTTTTGCAGACGCGCGTTTTAACGGAATTAACTCTAACCATTTGCTAAAATGATCCACTATAACTAAAAGATATCGGCTTTTATTAACTTTACTTCGAGGGTAAGGTCCAAGTAAATCGATGCCTATTATTTGATTTGGGAATTCTGATTTAATACTATTTAGGAACCCGGCCGGGCGGAAATTAACATAATTATTTAATTGACATGTTGGGCACGACTGGACATACGCCCTAGTAAACTTTTGCAGTTCTGGAAAGAAAACTGCCTCGCGAACTCTCTGAACAGTTTTTCTTATACCTAAATGAGCCGAAATGGCACAATCATGCAACTCTTCTAATACATTCAACCTCATGCTAGCTGGGATAACCGGTCTATATTCATGATTCTCATTAGTAGCTTTCGTATAGAATAACAGTCCGTCAATTAATTCGTAATTTTCGGCCCTATTTCTTATCGGCACAATATCCGGATGATTGAAATTCTCAGGGTCGGCCAAATAATTGTATATATTTTTGAACTCCGGATCTTTTTTGAGTTCGGCTATTACTGTTTCACGAGAATCTAATACTTTGGATGTTAACATGGCTATCTTAATTACACTTCCATTTTCATCTAAGTTAATTCTGCTTAAAGCATCTGCCACAACATTTTCCTTTCCCGGCGTATGTTTAATTATTAGGTTATATTCCTGTAATTTGAGAGCCCACCTTATTAATCTGGGTGATAAATTTTTTCCAGAATAGAGTCTAGTGACCGCCGCGTGGTCGGTATATACAGTTACTGGAGAACTTCCAAAGAACACACGAAATTTCTGTACTGATGCTAACACTGCGAGAGTTTCTCTCTCTGTTGCGGAATAGTTTCTTTGGGTTTCATTTAATGTTCGGCTGAAAAAAGCCACGGGCTGACCATTTTGGGAAAGCACTGCACCAATCGCGAAATCTGAAGCGTCCGCTGAAATCTCTAATCCTTTATCCCCTTCTGGAAATTTTAAGACGGGAGCTTGAGTCAATGCGTCTTTCAATTTTTGAAACGCCAAGTTGGCTTCTGCTGACCACGAAAACCTAGCTTTTTTTCTTTTCAACTTTAGCAGTGGCTCAGCTATTTTTGCAAAGTCTTTAATGAAAGCCCGGTAATATGAACACATCCCGAGAAACGACGATAATTTCTTCGCTGTTTTAGGAACAGGATAATTTCTAATGGCTACTATTTTTGACTGATCCGTTTCGATTCCCTTTTGGGAAATTTTAAATCCTAAATAACGTAACTCTTTTGCGGCAAATTTACATTTAGACGCATTTATCTTTAAACCAGCTTCGTTTAACAATGAAAATACTTTTCTTAAATCTTGTAAGTGTTGTTCTAGAGTACTACTCGTAATTATAATATCGTCTAAATATATGAAAGTGCTTTTACCAAGGACTGGTCTTAAGACGATGTCCATACATCTTTGGAACGTTGCCGGCGCGCCGGATAATCCGAACGGCATTCTAAGAAATGCGTACGTACCAGATTTCGTTATGAACGCGGTTTTGTGTACGTCCTCGGGTTTTACCCCAATCTGAAAATAGCCACTCGTGAGATCTAATGTAGTCATGTATTTTGTAGACGAAATATTTCGAATAATTTCTTCAATTATCGGCAACGGATATACAGGATATTTTGTAACTGAATTTAACTTGCGATAATCTATAGCAAAACGCCACCGCTTCGGGTGCGTAATCGGGTAATCATTATTTTTCTTACACAGGACAACGGGGCTAGCATAACTGCTAGAAATTGGCGTGATGATTTTATTCTTTAACATCTCTTTAATATGATGTTCAATTATTTCTTCTTTTGTCCTATCATATCTATATGGCTTTTGCCTAACTGGCTGAGCGTCCCCCGTGTCAATGTCGTGGTTCACCACCTGCGTAAAGCCTGGTACATCACTAAATAAATTCGCAAAGTGACTTACCAGACCTTGGATTTTCTCTTTTTCCTCTGCTTGTAAATGTTCCAAGTCCAGCTGCGGGGGCTTATCATTCTTCGCTTCAATTGGCTTCATATTTAATGTTAGTTCTCCCCCCTTGAAATCAATTTTTGCTTCTGCCAAACTAAAAAAGTCCACACCTAGAATAATACAAGTCTGCAGGTTACGCACAATATAAAACAGGATTCTTACCTGTTCGTTGTTGATACGCACGAACAATGGTACTTTTCCTAAACAGCTACATTTTTCTCCTTGGGCCGCTATGACATCCGTGTCTCTTGCACTAAAAATTCTGTAACGTCGAAAGTGCTTCTTAAAGAATCTTTCCGATACGAAGCTGCTTTGGGCTCCTGTATCCAAGAGGGCTGTCGCCGGTATGTTGTTGATTAGAACTTCAATCTTCGGCAAACTCAAATTCTTAACGACCACGGTGTTTAAATTGATTTTGGAAGGGTTTTGCGCTGCTTCGGACTTCTTCACCTTCCTCGAAGAAATCCCTCTTAGTTTAAATTCTTTTTCTTCTGGTTGCCCTCGGAATCTTTGCTTGTTCTTCTATTAAATTCCCTTCGTTCGCCGCTCGCTTTAGGAGACACATCTTTCTTCGGCCATTGCTTCGCCTTATTCCCGTAACTTTGATTTTGCTTTTGCTGCGGTCTTGGCGAACTCCACTGACTTCTTCGCTCAAATTGGCGTCGTCGTTCGTTGTCGGCTGTTCTTCGGCTTTCAAATTGTACCGCGAGCTCAAATAATCTGTCTAATGTTGTTGGATTTCTTAGTTCGATGAAATCTTGAACTTGGGGCAGTAGCCTAGGAAGTATAACTTGAATAATTTCAGGATCCGGGCGACTTCCATACAAAAGCTTGAAAACTTGAATTTTCCTCAAAATAAAATTAGACAAATCTTCTATTCTTTCTTGGTATCGGCTAAACAGTTCAGCTTCCAATCTGGCTCGATCTCGCACCACGGGAAATGCTTTCACTAGAGAATTCTTGAAATTTTCATACGTGTATGTGGGGCTTCCTGGTTCCCCCAAGAGATTCTTTCCGATGCACTTGAACCAACTTAGCGCTTGGCCCTTCAAAGCGCTGGTAGCAAGAGCGACTTTCTGAAATTCGTGGACTGGATATAGCATGAAGTGGGAGTCTAGCTTTTCCAGGAAATTGATTACGGCTGTCTTGCCGTCAAAACTTGCCGCTGGCTTCATGGCTGCTCGCATGGTTTGTACGATGTAGCCGAATCCTTCTATGCCAGGAGGTGCTATCTCAGGATTCTGGACAGGTACAGCAGGTGTCTCAGGTTCGTCTTCTTGTTGTTGAGGCCATCCTCTTCTTTTTGTGCGGGCGCCACTATCAGGACTTAGCATTCTGTGTGTATTCTTTGAGAACATGGTAAATTCTGTAAAGGGTTCTTATCCTTACGTTCTAAGTCCTGAACTGGAACAGGGAGCGGAAGGTACGCTATGTTCTGATGTAACTGCTGGGCTGGAGAATAACTGCACGTGAAGGGATTTGAAATCCTCTTTTATTCAATCACTATTAAATACAAACCTCCCAATTCGGGAGAGATACAGAACGTAACAGACCACACTTTGGTCGAACTTAACAATCAAATAAATTTAAATAAATTAAAATAGAACTTAAATTAAACTTTGCTTCGCAGAGCAATTCGCGGAAGTTGGCCTCTATCTAAAAGGGTGCGTAGCAAGGTATACTAAATACTACCGCACTTTAATTTATTTTACAATGCAATCACGTAGTAAGCACTATGGCTTATAAATTTAAACTGCTAGCTGGTCAGGCGAACGTTGAGCAGCGTGACCGTGATCTGAGGCAAAGCTCTCACACACCGAGAGGTTTCTACCTCTGTCTTAAATAGTGCTTGGCTGAACTTCAAAAATTAGCATAAGCTAAAAACGCGCGCTTCTTCTGACAGGAAGTTGAAGCAGAGAAGAGATAGAAAAGATTTAAATTAAAATAAACTTGGTTAGTTTAACTAAAACCTTACAACTTTCGCGGCTGTAGTCCTCTATTTTTTATCACAGTTCTCTTCAATGATCGTCTGTCATCATCACTGAACACATATTTTCGTCTGCTCTGTGATTTAGAGGATGCGGTTTTTCGGGTTTTCTGTATGAGTTAGAAATCTTACACATTGTGCCTCATGAAACATCAAACACTTCAGCTACCTTGGTTACGAAAGCACCCACCATATAAGCCCTAACAATATGCCAACGTTCGAATTTACTTAGCTCCTACATGATGCATGAACAACTGCACAGAACACTGCCTTGATAACGAATGACACTTGTAACGAGTATGTTTTACAGATGGAGTTTGTGAGCAAACATCAGCGCCACCATCAGCTTTTGTAAGAATAAACCTTTCAGTTGAAACATGCATTTTCATATTTTTGTCCAACCCCTGTAAATATCACATAAAAAAAGGAAGTAAAAACAAGTATTGCGATCACGAAAAATTCCGGGTACCATATTTCAATGAAAATATGCATTTTGACTGCAATCGAATGCAAGTTAACGATATGTTTGCTTGACATATGTATGTAAGGACAATAAAGGATTCTTTTCCACCCAAATAATTATAAAACTGATTTAAAATGGATTCTGAAGAGATTTTTTCGTAGTGTACGTATATATCACGCATAACTCAAAAACGAGTAACCCGAGAACGTTGAAATTTTGTGTATAGGACTGCTATAACATGCTGATGTGAACCTCCTATTTTGATTGCAATCGGCCCAACCAAAAGTATATAAATATACGTAAATGTATATCAACTCTGCTATTTGGCTCAGCGAGCTCAGTTTCTTTATTCTTATATGTTTGTAAATTGCACATTTTTTGCTTTAAAAATTATTGAATCATTTTGTTTTTATCTTCCGGTTAAGGTTTTTATGCCTTTAGTTAACCTGCATATTATAGTTGTAGAATTATCAACAATTTAAAAGTTGTTTAAGTGTGGCTAAGCCTAATTTGTTTTGCATAGCGGCCATATTTGTTTACATTTGAAACTTAGCAGAATAGTGGATTTGTTGCCAATCTACAGAAACTAAGCTTCGAAGCAACAAAGATGGCGTCTTCTTTTATTATTGTGAATCAAATCATGCTTAATGCATTCTGGAATTATCATTTAAGTTATTAAATTATCCCATATATTGACTCAGCATAGCGTCCACATCAAATTAAGTCAGTTTCTACGCCTTCAATGCCTTTTTGCTGAACGAAACCGAAAGTAAAATTTCAGATTTGTACACCGAAAAATCTGCCTTCTTCCCCGCTGGCCGAATTGCTTGTTTTTGCGTAGAAACTCTAATTTTAAATCTAAAAATTGTATTTTAAAGTGTTTTAACTGTATTTATGTTTTATATTTTTCAATATTTTTCAATTTTTAATAAATATATTTCGACGCTTTATGTATTTTTATCTTGTGGAGAAAAGAGAACTGAATTAGTTGAATGAAAAATATATCTCTAATGAAATTCGAGGAAATGAGTTTAAATGAAATGCTGGAAAAAATGCGTATAATTTACGTACAAGAAAGATATGTGGTGTGCACATCAGATTTGGGCACCACATGACTTGTTTAAATAAGTTAAGTCGTTATAAATATGTAATTACCCTTAACTATTTTCTAGTTCACTAAATCTTTCCTCTATGCGATTTTTCAAAGCACTATATAATTCCTCCAATAGTAATGTATCCTGATCTTAAGTGATTGCAACATACAACAACATTGGAATCCTTGCGATATAATGCTTTCACAGACAGCTTTATTGGAAGCAGATTTGAAAAAGTTTTAGATATTTAATCGAATTCATTATCAGAAAAATTAATTTTTAAATCCGCCATTAAGAGCAAATAGTTCCAGCGCATTTTAGAACCTAACATTAGCTAAGTTCTTTTTTCATTTGAATAAGTATATATTTTTGTAAAATAGCATTTTTAGTAAGGAATGTTTAAATATTTGAACAAATTTTTGAATTTTCTTATCTTGGTATCTAAGCAATTCTTGATAAGTTAATATTTCTTCTCGTTACTATTATCTTCTTTCTTCTCGTTACTGTATCCAAATAAGATACATTCAACAATTGTATTATTATTTTCCTTTTAATTCTCTTCGAAATCAGAATCATAAATTTCTAAATTCAGCGTATTTTGCTTTTTCTACCCTTGATATTGTTGATATAACATGTTTATTATTCCAAGATGAACTTTATGTAGCATAATTGTTGATTTTCATCAATTAATTTCCCATCTTTTTTCATCACCTTTGCTCCATCAGTGGTTATGCAGACCATATCTTCTTTCAGAAATGATCCATGTTTCCTCCAATTTGTAGTTAACTACTTCTACACATTTTGTAGCTGGCATACTTCCTGAGACATGTATGAGTCCTATATTCCAAATTTCTTTTCTGAAGGAATAGTTATATTTAAGTAACGTCTGGTTCGTACACTTGCCCGTTCGTTACAGTGAGACTAAAATTTGTACCATTTAATTTTAGCTAATACTTAAAATACCTGTACTTTACTTTAGCAAATACCGGTTTCATGAAATAGCAAAACAGCACGAAATGCCGGTATTCGGTATACCGCTGTACTGGTATTGCAAGCACTATATGGAACTGATACAGAAAGAATTAACTCGAACATGTTTCGTAGCTTAATACTGAGTAAAAAAATTAAAGGCGATTGAAGCTATGCACACATCCCTCTATTTGAAGTATTTTGAGAAGAAAGCAGAATAATCGCATATTAATTATTCATTTATTCTTGTACATCGATTTAATTTGCTTGTTGCTATGTTTGCTATTTGAAATTTGATAAGTGTTATTGATTATTATAATTTAACTAATAGTATTAACTAGAAGTTAAATTCTTTATCTCTGCCAAACAGTGTAATAAAATCACAGACTTAAGTATACAAGAACTTTTCATGAATTCTAAAAGATCTACTTTCTGTATCATGATTCAGTAATATTATCCTCCCAAGTGTTTAAAAAGAACCTTTTATTTGATAAAAAATATCAATTTCTTACCGCTTCTTTGCATATAGACAAAAGAGTGTCCCCTTTGGAACAGACGCGTAAGTCCGAGACAACAGCCTTGTGACCTTCAAGAAGCATTACTGGATATTTGCAAAATCTGACATCCCAAGTGCGAATAATGAAATCTCTGCTTCCTGTGACGATGATATTCAGATGATTATTCAGGTCGAAACAAGTCACTCCCTATAGGGGGGAAAATGTCACATAATTCGATTTCAAAAAATACTTGAGCAAAATAGCCTTCTTAAGTTACAAGTTTGAAAGCCGCTTATAAAAATAATAAACAGAACAAGTTCTGATGATAGATAAGTAGTAAACTGGTTGTGACCTTTCTTTAACTTTCTGGTTAAGGTATATGCTAACAGATGACACGTAGACAAAACGAAATAAAGGGAAAAAATAAAAACAGATTAGGTACAAGGAGAAAAAAGGGCAATTTTTTCTTCTTATTTATTTAGATCCAGTATGAGTATTCCATTTGAATGCGAATAAAAATTCTCAATAATAAATCTTTTTAAATTTGTTTTTTATTTAGAATTCTACATATTTTTTTGTAATTTCTTCTTACGGTTTTTCATATGAAAACGATGCCGTAGCATGGCATACAAAATTAATGAATTATGAAAAAAAGTTATTTAAATTATAGTACGAGATATTTAAAAAAAAGAATTAAAGCATTTATTGTAACTCAGAAATAGAGGGAAGCAAATTTATCTCCAAGATCAAAAGCATATGAGAGATTTTTTAATTTAAGTAATTTCTTCTTAATTTTTTCCTAATTCTTTTATATTTAAGGCCAAAAACAAGAAGAAAGGTAATGCAAAAAGACAATTTTATAAAGCATTTTTACAAGTGGCGTTTGAACTAAAGACGGCAATTCGTCACCACCGGGATTTAACGACTCCCCTCATCCCCAGTCGCCCTTTAAAGACGGGAGTATATAAGGTATTTTCTCCCTCCTTAGGCATACTTTCGTGATGTAAGTAGAAGCACAACTTGCGTGTCTTCGGGAGATGCGGAGTTCAAATCCTGGGGAGCACATTGCTGTTTTCTTCGGTTTCCTGGCTTGGAAAAATATTAAAAAGTTTCTGCAATTGCAAAATTTTATATATTGCATCAAAGACATGCCGATAATTTTCAAAATTGAGACAAATCTCAAAACTATGTCTTTTAAATACCTTTTATCACTTTTGTATTATATTCACTGCATTACCGCTTTTGATATCTTGATACAGTGATCGAATTACTCCGATCACGAATGCTTCGCATTACGAACAACTTGGTTCACAAGCAATTTATCATCTGAGCATAAACCGTTTTAAACGACATATGATATTTCAAATTATGGCAATACGATTTTCATACCTGCTTTTAGTTAACATAAAATTAACAATTAGAAACATCCTTAAATACAACTGTAGTCTTAGCAACTAATTCTAGGGTGACTTTAAAGTCACAAACACTGCCAGAGAAGGGTTGTAGCTATGTTTATGCTCTTGTTTGCTACTTATTAGGATAATATCGTTACGTAAAAAAGTTGCATCTTATCCCATTTAACGCTGTTTGGGGATCAGAGAGTTAGGGTCATTATTTTTCTTCCTCTTATTCTGAAAACATTTCTTCCGCTATCGTCTGCACTGCTCTTTCTTGTCGGTCTCATTTCTGTGGTTCTCTAGCAACTTCTCTACGACTTTATTGTTAATTTCTTAGACCATGTTTTGTGTGGGGATACAATATCAAATATAAAAATGTTTTAAATATCAAAGTGTCAAAATCTCTGCCTGCAACGCTTTCTGGCCTTACTTTCCTCCAAACAGAAGACATTTGCCGCAGACTTTAATGAGAGATAAGCAATGGAAAATGTTAAAATGTTTGTTTCCAGAAGGCCCTGTGTCTTAACTGTGATATAGATTACTTCAAAGCACTTTTAAAAACCATATGTTGCTCCCTTGAGTATTTGTAACTCGAGACACTCTTAGTAAGCTAAGACGTTTTTTGTGCAGCTGGGGAGATTTGTTCATGAAACGAGTCGATCGTAAAGTGATCCGAGGCTCCACTGTACTGCAAAAAGTTTCATTGAAAACTATTTCAAACGGCCAGACATCCAGATCTTAGTTTTACGCTACTATACTGAAGTTAGAATTTATAAAGATGCCCCATAATGGTTCGTAGAATAAAATCATTTTTTATCGAAATGAATTTTTTCTATTATTAAGACTATAAAATCCGATACATTAAATCGCGTGATTACTGAATTGAGAGTTTAAATTTTTAAAATGAAAATTTTGTTTGAACCAGGAACTTATCGAACATGCTTTAGCAAAGAAATATGAAGATATAACAAAACGGATTCGATGGAATAATCTAAAATTAATAAGTTAGACAATTATTTTAATGTTCAAACCATTTTGGGACAACCATTTGAATCTAGATAGATAAAGCAGATTTATAATGCAGTTACTGGACCTAGAATTTTTTATGCCTTTCCAGCTTCGACCATGGCTAGAAGGGACGATTTCAGAAAATTTATCATATTTTCTACATGCGTCATTTAGCTTATCAAATAATCTTTCAAACGCAAAAAGTTTCCGATTTTGAAAATTCGAATTTCAAAAATACATTTGTCAAAAAATAAGCAACAAAGGCGAAACACGGGGGAAAAAACAAAAACTATCTAATATGCATGAAATTGATCCAAGGAATTGGCGTGATATTACAAGACCACATAGCAAACAGTACAGCGAAGACATATAAAAACACATATATTACGACCATCACATCACGGAAGACCGAATGGGCCGGAAGAGTGTGCAATGGATATTATAACTTCTACTTTAAATGCATACTCGACAACAGCGGAGCAAGCTGGCAGTAGTCTTGTTGATCACCTGTTCAGACAATAGCACCCATTCTTGTATTTATGCATGTAGCAGCTCATGGAGGGTACCTGGCGGCCCACTGCGACCTACTTTCCGTTGTCCCAACATGTCCCGCACATGTTGTATGGGATTCAGGTCCAGTGATCTAGCAGACTAAGGCAGATGCGGAATGGTTTCATTCCCCAGATAATTCCACACAATTCGAGCTCTATACGGGCGATTGTTATAGTCCATAAATATCGCATCGGTACCCATTGCAGTGATAAAAGGACGTACAAGAGGGTTTACAATTTCGTGGCAATAGAGGACGGCTGTGATGAAACCACCAAGAATCGGTAGAGGTCGATGCGGCCGTTCGATGCTATCCCAACTCATATAAGTAATTCTCCTCCTCTATAATGTTCTCTTTCGACGATGTTTGGCACCCGATAGCGTGTCTTGATTCTCGCCATATCATTGTTTTTCGGAAATCGTTCTGAATGTTAAATCGAGACTCATCCATAAAGAGTACATGGCCTCCCTGCTCTAGTGTCCCTTTGCGATGTTCACAGACCCAATTTAGCCGTGCTCTGACATGCGATGTGGACAAAAGAACGCAAATTGCAGGTCGTTGGGCGTACTGCCCACCTTCATGGGGTCGGCGCGACACAGTTTGTAGGGATATACGCCGTTCTACAGCAGAAGACAGACGCGACGCCAGCTTCGTGCTGTTAGTGATCTGCGGCGTCTGGCTCATAGCAATTGGAAGCTATAGCCTGCCCTTGTGATAATCTTCCGGCTTCCAAACCCAAGTCTTCTACAGAGGTTTTGACCCCTTTAGTAACGATTCCACAGCTATTGACGACACTACGAAGCAAATTCAGCTATTTCGCAAAATCGTATTGTCTTGCACTAGCTTGCGATATCCCGATAGCCCTCCAACGTATTTCATCGTGCCATATGGGGTTTTCGGCTCATGCTTTCCGTTTTGGCTACTACACGGAACTATCGCTACTTGCGAACTGACGTATAGGCTCGGCATACCCCTTTTTAGAGCTTTATGGTGTCACTGCGAAATTGCGTTTTATGCTAAATTTCGTTGCCTATTTTCATTCGGCACACAACCTCATATGTGAATTGTATGTTTTAATTCCCGTTTAACATTCGTACTTTTTCTTTTAGCTTTTGTTGCTTATTTTTTGAGCACGAGTGTATTTCCTATTCTGAGCGTCATAAAGCACTTCAGTTTATTATGCTCACATGTGACTGAAGAGTACTATCGGTTTGTTAATCTTTCTGGAAGAAATAGCCCTTAAATCTTTATACTCCTCCCATAAGCCATGTGACTTGAAGAATTAACTAGAAAACGAAAGCTTTGTTTAAATTTTATTACTCTCTTCCTTGTTTATAAATAGATGCTGTGGAAGCAAATTTGAACAAATGCTACAATAAATTATTATTATCAAAGTAGCTGACTAGGTTGGTTACTTTGCTCAATCCTTCCATTTGCATCCCAGTTGTGCTTTACAGGAATGTGTTTTCCTTTTAACATCACATGCATCTAATATGAAGGTAAAAAGACTTGTTTGTTGAATTATTCGAGGAACAGATGCTCATTGATAAACATATCGTAACTAAAGTAGATAAATACATTTGCCCGGAAGACCTAAACTGATAACGAGTTGAACAGAACGTGCAATAATAAAAGCTTATCAGCTAAAAAAGGAACTGTAACTTTTTCATAAAATGTTACACATATAATCAGCAAGTTGATGAAAAAATGTATGTATATATATATAATTCTCGAGTACAAAAGACTAATTTTCGAATATCTTTTACAGCTTTTATTTTAAACAAATATCTTCCATTCAAAGTTAAAACACATGTCTTTTTATAAGTATAATTTAGACTATTAGCAATGGATGTAAAATGAAACAGTAAGCGAACTAACCTTTATATGTCTATAAGTTTTCGAAGAAGGCACTGTCGAAATATCTTGCAAGACCAAAGGATTTAGCGTATCTAGTTTCGAATTTGAAACCAAGAAATCATGCTGTGGTATATGGTGAATTTTATCGATGACATCCCAGTGTACCCTGGAGACCTTCCTGCATTTTATGTAGCTCCTGTGCTTCCTTAAATCCTTATTAAAAGAAACATTTTTAATTATGCATAATAAACTTAAAGAAAAGTTAACTAAGATTTCAGTAAAAGTATTAAGAATAAATACATAACAGAAAAAATGCAAAATACTCGTACCTCAAAACGAATTATTTGCGTACCCAAGGAATAATCTCGTGCAAATAACATGGTACGCGGGAAAAGAAAAGTTAATATGTAAACATTTCCTTTATGATCTCCGATGAACAACTGGCAAGTACTGCTTTTGTTCTGTAATCACAGAAATATAATTATTAAATAAACTTTATATCTCGATTGCATATAAGTAAAAGTAAAATACAGTTAGCCTAGAAAATTGAATGTTTATAGCCACAGATTTTAATTAACAATTATATTCATATCTGTAATTATTAAAAGAAATTTTCAGCTTCTGTCCACGTGAGTGAAAAAGAAAATACAAAGAACATAACAAATAAAAATATTTCAAATTTTATTAATAAACTATTTCAAAGAAAGAGTAGCTGACATAATTTCCTAACAAATATCACATTGCATGGTTACCGCAGTGTAAACTAAGAAAGACTTAATAAAAAAATAATCTTGTAGATTTTTTTTAGCCTAAACGGGCGTTAGCGCAGAAGGGCTATTAGTCTCGAAACAGCATTTTGTGTCGAATCACTTTTCAAATTGTTCCCACCAAATACTGTCGCCCTGTGTTATCTTTAAAGAAATTAAATAGTGAGGAATCTGCTTGGATTTATACATGTTTCACTCATCATGAAAAAACAACGGTACCTAGAGGCATCAAATTTTAATAGTGCAGTCCTCCACCCAAACATGGGCACCTATAACCCCTAACTTTTAATTTCGAATTTGCTCTATTATCCGTTTCATGTTTTGTAAAACTTTAACGAATGTTTGATTAAAAAATTCAACGATTTTAAAGTTAGGAGTGTCAACAGCGTACCGATTGAAGCATTTTTATCTTCAGCGCGCGAGGCTGTCTATCGGAAATTCCAAAGATATGTATTTTTAGTCCAAATGCTCTCCAAGCTTGTATGTGTGTGTAAATGAAAAAAAATGCCACTTTGGGTGTAATATAAAATCGGACAGCTTATTTTTTATTTTCTTCTCTTTCATTTAAAATTATTTTTTTAAGATTTTCCTGCTGTTATGGAAGTCTATTTTTTTTATTTATGAAAAGGACTAGATCACAGGAAATCATTCATCTATTTTAAGCATTTCTTAAGTTTGCATATGTAGTATTAAATCGAAATGTTAAATATGAAACAAGAAACCAATAAATAAGTATCTAGAGGAAACACTGGATTTAATACTCTTTGTCTTTCAGAACTTTAGGCTAAAAATAAATTTATGGCTACATTATTTCAGCATGCGTTACATCATCATAAACTCTTCACATATTTTCAAGGGACTTACTTTAACTAACACGTTTTATTATGTTAAAAATCTGTCCTATGTTCCTTCTGTCTCTCTGTTTCAGCCAAATTACGTAAATGAGAGGAGTTTTAATTAGAATAAAAGATGTGCGTTAATAACTGGCATAACCAGTGCCGTAAAACATACTCTCTAGCACCTGACGCGCGCGGTAATCTTTTTAAACTGGTGAGTCGCCTTTTTACCGTTGCGTATTAAGTAAGTGATTCTTAAAATTTACCGAACCAGTTACTAGGATAGAATTTAACTTATAAATTGCACCTAATCTGAATTTATATGTTTTCTGCTATCTGCGCGAGAAGATGAAGTAATTTTATATTAAATTTATTTTGTCTTTCAAACTGAAGTCTGCAATAAATTTTGGCTTATCTTATTTTATTCTTCTATTGAGCTCATTCGGTATTGTGAGATTGTAATCGAAACCAGAAAGAAAGTTCATCTGTCAGGTTTGAAAGTAAGGCTAGTTTCAGCTTGAAAACAAATGAATTTAAACTTATAAGCTCAAGCCAAAAGCTCACTTACCGTCTTTTGAAAATTATTCTCGAGGCAAGTCGGAACAGTGGGAAACTCTGAAATAAGCAAAGCATTATTAGTATGTTGGAATGATCTTTATAAGGCAGGTTTGGAAAACATTTATGTGTATTCACACTCATTAAATTTTGAAACTGAATAGGGTAAAATTTAAATAGTCAACAAGACGCAAGCAAATTATAAAAAAGCAAGTAAAAATTTTTAGATTTATATAAATTTACATTTTTCAAAAGATGGAAGATAGAAAAGCATCTTGTTTCATTTGTACTTTCGCTTTGCATCCAGGTAAATGGAAAATAGCAAAGAAAAATATCAGCACTAAAGAGGTAATCTTCAGAAACTTTCGATGAATATTCTCCGCTGCTTGATATTAGTAGAAAACAGCGTAGAATTTAATATAATTTTATTACTATGAAAGTTTCAGAATCTTATTTAAGATACTAATGAGAGCGAACTAAAAATACAAAATACATGCGAAAGACTTTAAAAGAACCTTTTCCAATATTTGTCTTCCTTTAATATCTAGAAAGATTTAGAGAAACTACAAGATTTATTAAAATAGTATTTAAGAAAGCATTTTAAATACTGAGCTAAAAGTAAATTGTATTAAACTATTTATTTTTAAGATTTCTAAGTTTCAAGCTGAAACAAAGCTTGCAGACTTTTATCGCATTTTTGCAGCAAGTAAACGCTAACACTTCAAGGTAAAATTCCAAAAACTTTCCAATTTAACAACAAAATTCAATTTTATACTCAACGCAGATTACAAGGAAAAAAACTTATTTTAGCGACGAAAGAAAATTCGTTTCGAAAGTAAAGTTGAATATTTGGTAAAAGCATTAAATATTCACATAAGTCTTCAGACCATACCTGCAGGCTTTTTAAAATTCGCATAAAAGATGTCGGAAAACATCTTTTATTAATCGCATTAAACTGGATTTATTACAGAAAAGCGCGCGAAAAGGGGTGGATATAATCTTTTTACCACAACTATATTTCTTTCATTGTTAGATAAACATTTTAGAACTGTTAGTGTAAATTAAGTATTCTTTTCTCATACGATCTATGACCTCTTCAGAGTTGAAAATGAAAGGTAATTGCTTCCAGTTATTTCTATTTTTAAGCAAGAGACACTGAAACGTTTCATTATATAGAAATAATTTTTCAGTGCCATTTTGGATGAAACTCAAACTCACTACCTTTTAAATAATTATTCGGAATTTTCTCTTTATTCTGGTATTTAAAATAAGAATAAAATTATTAAATTGGAAGTCCGCATTATTAGTTTCTCGTATTCCACTAATGGTACTCGCGTAGTTTTATGCACAAGCGTATACTTTTAGTCGTACTGAATTATAAAAAAGAACATTTGTAAAAAATGCATTTAGTATAACGATTATCTCTGTCAAAAATTTCACCAATTCGAAAACTACACAAATAAAATTAATATCCTAAATTAGTTATACAAGTATTACTTTTTATTAATTAATTACTATGCATGCTAAAATGTCATCTCTTTTACGTTAAGAGTAAATCTTCGTGTTTTCATTTAAATTTCATTCCTTAATATAGAATGGGACGGAGGGAAATGAATTATGTAATGCTTGGTTCTTAACTCTAACTCGTTAATCATGTTACTATTCTTGGCTAAGCTCCCATTACATCATTTAAAGTTTTCGTTAAACGTAGAGTTTACAATTCGACATTGTTGAGTCATCACTAAGATACCTGACATGATCTAAAACATTTTCTAGTAACACCGTTATATCACTCATCTGTCAGTTACGCAAATGAAAACAATGACAATTAAGAAATTTCTGTTAAAAGTAACTAGACAAGCAAAGTTTGCAATCTAGAATATGTTAGTTGCTATGTGCTTGTTCTGTAACTGTTATTCAAATTAACCAATTATTTATAATTTCCGTTTCTTCACCAGAATGCAAATCAGTTAGCTTAGTTTTTAAACTGAGGTTTTTGGATTGTAAGACAGATGTGTTTCTTACCTGCGTGTGCACGCTGCGTTAGTTCCTGCCAGCTCTGATAATTTGTAATTATTCGGCTTTGCGTTACTGCTGCCTACATTTGAGTTTCTTATGCCGGTAGAGTTACTAAGCCAGCTTCGTTTATATTTAAATTGTGCAGTCTCTGACTATAATATCAAGTTTTAAATTGAACTTGGCTGTTCTTGTTTAGTTGCATCATTACGAGCAGTGGTTGATTTTGTTAGCACAACAGCGTGAATTTATATTCTAAATTTTGTTTAAATAAAAGGCTTTAATTAAATCTTTATTAGACTTTGTAGTTACTTTCAAATATAGAGATAATTTGCTTCATCTCTGTTAGGGTTTGAGACTATCTAATTTTTAGCAGATCAAGGTAAACCTCATAGACTATTCTACAATATGTATAATCTCAATCTCTTAAGTAATTAAATCTGTTCTTTTAGATTGACTGATATAGGAGAGTGAGAAAGAAAAGGATAGAACAAAGTAAACTTGTTAGTTTAAACTTAAAGGGCTTACAAAAAAAAATAATTTAATCAATAGAATGTTATTATTTATCCGCACTATAAGTTCTTTGTTTGCTCTTTTAATAAAGACTAATTTGAAATTAATAAATGTGAATATTTAGGTTCGGTAATATCTGATAATTTCCCACAGAAAAATTCTTTGTAAAATGGTAATCAGGAAAAATTGTCATTTAAAGAGGTGATCACCGTAATGGATTTCCTTATGTTGATTTACTAGTTCATCGCGAAATTTCAGAATTATCATATAAAACGTTACGTCTTTAATTTTCATGAATACTGTAAAATTCTGGTTTTCCCGTAATGAAATACGTTGTCTTGCCTAATTATTATTTAAAACCCAGGTATTTTTCTTAACAGTACTGTCCGTGTGTACGCGTTCTTAATAGCTTGAAGGCACACAGAATTGACACACAGACTGATGATAGCTTGATAAAATTTATTTTACCAAAAAGGAATGCTTCACTGTTCTAGAACTTTCCACAAGAATATTCGTACAGCTCTTCGCAGTATCACAGAGTATAGCCAGTAGTTACACTTAACTAAACTACAAAGAACATTAAACACAACGCAATCTAAAAAAGCCCATCTAAAAGCTGAAGCTCTCGAGGGTATCTCAATACTCCGAATTCAACTCTGAACTAGCAAAAACTACTCAGAAATTGATGCTCTCCCGGCCACCGAGAGATTTCTTTTGGCCGCTGAGAGATTTCTAATATCTTCCACTTCTCGAAATTAGAAGACGTATGAGGACCGAATACGGTTACAGCTACATATAGCATCAGTTACAGTTATTCAATGACAATACTCATTACAGTTTTGCCAAATTGTAGCCACATTTGGCGACTTTTAGCGATTTCTCGCCAAATTTTGGGACAAAAATTAGTCGCCAAAACCATTGCTAGCTTTTCGATATTTCGCTAATTCAGTAAGATAGCCATTTTCTCAATGTTAAATAGACATACCCGTGTATTATTACTTTTCCGGCAAAGCTTCGTTTCTTTAGACTTTCATGTTGCATTATACGAAAAAAGTACTACAATTTCACTATAAAATTCGTAAAAGTATATTAGAAATTAATAAAAGTATAGTTCTTTTCACGCAAAATTATTGCTGCCAAAAACAGTTACCGTATATTCCCGCGCACAACGAGCACTTTTAACACAAAAAATAAGATAGAAATTTACGGGTGGAAATTATACTCCGGATGATATAAAAAATGATAGATTTAAAAATAGGGAAAAGATGAGCACGCAAAAATTAGATTTCTACATGTACCTAAGTGCTTTTTCTGGCGATTCTGTTGATTTTCTAGGAAGAACACCTTCTTCTAGGATAGACCATTTCGTTACTTTTTTATAGAAAGCATATTTATTCTTTGGCATATTAATTAATGTGATTTCATTTTTCTTCCACTGACATGTGGAACTTCACCAACATCAAACATCCTTGCTGCAGCATGATTTCGATTTTCTTGCTCAGATTGAATGACTGGATTTGAAACTAGCACATGTTTGTTTATTTTGACAGGAGCCATATTTCCTACTAAAAGGAAAACTAGAACAAATGCATTTCAAATTAAGTAAATCCGATTTACTAAAGCCTTCGATGTTCACTTCAAAATAACGCCTTCAAATGACCACAGAGAAAGAAAATATCTGATTCCTAATTCCGCGAATTCATTCGGGTCGGAAGTACATTCATATCCCAAATTATGTCCCCTTTTCTCGAGTCGTAAATAACATTTTTGTACACAACTGCATTGAATACAATCCATCTTCTTCGCAGAATTATTTACTTCCTCAAGCATCTCTATCTACACATATATTGTTCTCCTTATCGCTTGTCATTTCAGCATACCATTGTTCGAAAGCCTGGGAAAAGTCTTCGAATGAATGACTTCAAAGCACAAGAGCATTGCACATGTTATTTTTCAAGTTTCTTCGTAAGGAAAAGGGTGCGCGTTATATGGCAAATATACCTAAAAATTAAAACATCATGTAATTTGAAATTATAGGTGCGCGTTATACGCCGGACTATACGGTAAATACTAAAGTAGCTATTCTTAAACATTCGGTGATGTGCTAGCACTTAGTAATCCAACATTGGTAAAATACTACTAAACCGGTAAAGCCACCTATCCTTATTTGTATCCACTGCGTCATTTGTAGCGCAGAATAATTTTATGAATGCAAGGTTTTCGTATTTCAAGTGCCTGAAATTCTTAATAATGCCAATACATCAAAAAGATATTATTAAAATTTCATATTAAATTTCCGTAAAATTATTTCCAAATGTCATGTTTCGGAAACTATTTGGCATTTTTTAAAGCAAGAAAAGTGGAGCATTAACTTCCTCAAAAGCATATTTAGCACAAATGTCCCAATTCTCTATATGCTTCCTTCTTAACTATCGGAGAAAAGACAAAAGACCTAGTCCGACGAAATCAGATCATAACGAATTATTAGTGTTCACGACATTCTAATCTGGGCACCACTATAGAAAAAAGCTTTCAGAAAGAGAAAGCTAAAAAAAAAATTAACTCTATCCTTTTCGAAATTTGAAGCACGGATCTTTCAACTTAATAGCTGGATATGCATACTGTAAAAGTACGCATGAGAATAATTCCGTAATTCCTTTCAGTATAACAGAGTAGAGCTATGAATGTTTTGGCAAATGTTTGGCATTTCGTCTTATGAAAACACAATATCAAATTCTAATTAGTAAATGTTCTACTTCTTACAAAAATCCATAATACAGGTACTTGTTGCTGAAAGGGGAAAAAATTAATTAAAAAAAAGTACTCTAAATTTTTTTTAAATAAAAAAATTACAAACTATCACAAAAATTACGTAAAATAACCAGTAAATTTAACTATGCTGCACAGTTTATGCCATATGCTGCCACATATTATTTACTTTCTCTTTCACGTCCTATTTTACCTTCTAGGACGTTCTGAAGCCCAGATGATTTCAAAAACTGCCGCCCAACGGGATAGTGGTTAATTACCGTATGACCAGGGTTCAAATCTCAGAGAAAGGATGGGTGTTGTTAAAGTATGGTGTGTTTGCGCCATGGGGGCATTCTAAATATATAGCAAAGCAAAAGTCCTCTCGTCTGGTATGGTGCTAAGGAAAAGAGGTGGAAGACCCTCGGATCGATCCCCCCGGGTGGTCTCCCTTAAAACTGGGGCGCAACGGAGCAGAAGACAGCTGTCACTTGTGCGATGTTTAGGCTCATGTCAAACGACAGGCGCAAAAGTTGCACTGCTTACCACGATAATATTCGTGCGCTTGCTCTAAATATGTCAGACAAATGAGATACAACATCAGCAATTTCAAAAACGTTTTTGAAAAAGCTGCAAATGAATTCCTTTTCAAATATTTTCATTTAAAGAGGTTGCCGTTGAAGCTGATATGCGTTATGCAGTCAAAGACGATTTCGTATCTTTTGTCTTTTGACTAAAGAGCGAAATTTCACCCCATCGTTTTGATGTGAAACGATTTGATACTCAACAGCAAATTCATTGGAAATATATTTTCTATTATCTATATCAGTTTTAGGCTACAATGCGTTTGATCGAATTTAAATGAAACCAACGAGACACTAATTTTCAGGAAGAGAAAGACTAATATAGTGATAGTATGCTCATGACATGCAGCGCATGTGGTTTTCTCGAAATAAACAAAGATAATAAAAAAGAACAAGGGGCTCGCAAATTAGGCACAGATTGTTGCAAAGGATTCGCATGAACTCTCGTGAGCCTTCATCGTATATACTGACCAGAAAATTCCCGAACAAAAAATTTCTCTTCGTACTTCAGAAGTTTTGAAATCATAAAAGTTTCTTTTACCATAGTTTAAAACTTAATTATAAATAATTTGAAATGCAATGTAAGTTAGATGAATTTTTTTTATTGTAAGTTTAATCGAAAAAAAAAGTTCATGCACATACTACCGATTTTTGCCCTGACTTCTTCATAATGCAACTGAAAATATTTTACTGTCAGGAATAATAGCAAACGTCTATAATTCTAAGTCAAGTTGGGTGCCCTTTAACAGGAACTTGACTAAATATTTATTTCTTTAGCCCTTTAAGCTGTTTCAAAGTTTATCATGTAAGAAACTTTACTTTGATCATTATTTGAATGGGCTTTAAGGATAGTACGTTTTTAGTCTTATAATCTCTAATAATTTCTCAATACTTAAAAAAAAGGAAGGAATAAAATAAATTTAAGAACTCACCGATGAGTCTGAATGTTTCCCAATGAGCTGACGGGGATCCATGTATGAAATGCAGAGTTCCGTGAGTTGTCGATAGACAATAATGTTTACTGACTTCCAAATAAGAAGCATCCGTAACTGAAAAGGAAGCCATTCTGGTCTTCGTACAAGTCGTATGCAGTTTCTGCTTTTCAGAGCAGAGATCCCACTTGAATTTGAACTCATCCTGAAGATCACTGTTCCAGAACATCACAGTTCCTTTCTATATATTGTATGACAAATTATTTGAATAAATAGCTGATTGCACTGACGTAATAGACACAGATCATCAAAATATTTCAACCTAATGTTATACAGTTCTTATTATGCTTACAACTGTTAGTGTGTATTAAGAAAAGTATTAAATCATTTGAACAAAAAACTGTCCGAGAAATATAAAAGAAAGCCAATAATGCTTGTTAAATAATTCCAGTCAGTTTATTTCAGTATGGGAATTTCTGCCTAAATGCTCAAATTTCTCAATTTTCCTAAGTTTCAAAATTCAGTACTCTTTTCAGGTCAATCGGTCATTTTTATTAAAAATGTTTTAAAACCAAATTAGTGACTTTTTTAATACTTCAATTGCATTAATTTTACTGAAATCACCTGTGTTTTTAGTTATGTGTCACATATTTCATGCATATACAGTGCACTTGCGGACTTTCACATCTAAATTTTTCTAGTAACTTCAAAGAAATTAAAAAGTGATGACTACCGGTAATTATTAGCCAAAAGGGACTTTAATCTCAAATGGAATATTAGTCTCCAAGCAACATTTTGAGTTGAATCACTAAAAACGACGTATCATTTTTCAAATTGTTGTCGCCTTATAGTATTGCCCTGTATTATGTTTAAAGAAATTAAATAATAAAGAATCTACATATAATGTATGCTTGTTCCTCACATTGCAAAAAAATGACGGTACCTAAGCCCATCCAGTTATGAATAACATAGTCTGCCACTCGAACATGGGCACCTGGAGGACCGAATTTTAGATTTCGAAGTTTATATTTCATACTTTGTAAAACTTTAGCGAATTTTTGATTAACAAACTCACGATTTGAAAGCGAGCAGTGGCAACACTGTACGGAATAAAAAAAAAATTTATCTAGTGCGCAAGACTTTTTGTAGAAATTAGAAAGATATGCTGTTAAATATTTTGTGATTTTGCTGTTGAATTGAATTTTATGTGGCATAAGCGCTTATGGCATGATATGTGGCATGATATTTAATAAATTAAACACACAAAATATTAATAATAAAAAGAAAAATCTGAAAGGTTTCAGATTTTAAATTACGTCCAAAGGGGCATTTTTTTAACGTTTTGTGCGTTACTTTTATTTATTAAATATCATGTTCTTCGCACATAAACCATAAAATTTAGTTCAACAGCAATATCGCAAAATAATTTAAAATGAGCATATTTTTAGAATTTCCGATACACAGTTCCGCGCGCTGCAGATAAAAAGGTTTCTTTTTTTCCGCAGAGTGTTGCCGTTGCTCGCCTTTAAATGGTTGAGTTTGTTCATCAAAAATTCGTTTAAGTTGCATAAAATATGAAACAGATAATAAAACAAATTCTAAATTCCAAATTTGGGCTTCCAGATGCGTATATTCGGGTGGAAACATATGTTATTCAAAATTGGATGGCTCTAGGTACAGTTGTTTTATCACATTTGGAGAAATATACATACATTTATGCAGATTCTTCATTATTTAATTTCTTTAAATTTAATACAGGGCGATAACTTTCGGTGGCAACAATTTGAAAAGTGATACAGCAGTTTATAGTGATTCAATGCAAAATCGCAGAACGAAAACAATAGTCCTTCAGGGACAAAGCCCCTTTGGACTAACTAAAAAGGTTTTAAGAAACTATGTTAGTAAGAAATGGAATCATTGATATGATGAGCTAAAAAAAAAGGCAGGGAAAAGAAAAAAAAAAACAGAAAAGTGTATGCCAAAACTTAACGCTGCTTCGGAAATTCTAAAGTATACTGTTATGTTGCTTTTAAAATTTTTGTAATTTTACTGTTGAATTGTATATGGCATAAATGAGAAGAAAATGGTGCTTAATTATAAATAAGACAAAAATTAGTAGGGGAGAGTATTTAATTCCACGTACTTTCAAATAAGAAAGAGATCGTCGCCATTAAAATGAAAAGAACATGCATTTAGAATTGTGACTGGGGGAAAAAAATAAAGATGAAATTTAAGTTAGGGTTTAAGTGTATTTTTGACTATGGAATTTTATTATTACATATCTATATATATACACGTCTGGTGAGGCCTATTGCAAACCAAAAAGAGAAGTGCTCGACTAAATGTTATAGAAGTTCCATATACAAAATTTCAACATTCTAAGGCTACTGAGTTATACCAGACACATACATATGCGATGAAAAAAAATCTCTTCCGAATCCGTTTTAAATTCATTTTACAATCCGTTTTTGAAAAAAAGAGTCCTTTTTCTGTCCGTACGTACAGATGTCACGCAAAAATATCGTTCAAATTGATTCGAGAACGATCAAAATGGAAATTTTCGATGGAATAATGATACTCGAAATTTTTTTGCAACTACAATGCTTCTTTACTTCGTGCGAGGAAGTAAAAAAACTATACGCCATGACTGTGAATATTTGGAATGCTTTCAGCTGCTTTTCTTAATGAGATGTAATGTCTAATTCGAAAAAAACACGGGAGATAATTTTTTTTAATCAGGCAAAAAAAAAGGAATATTTAGTATGCCAATTTCGAGGTATACTTAGTCCCTCTTATTCAGAAGCAAAATATTTTAATTCTGTAATATTTGTTATTGGCTCCTCACTGACACATTCATCAATCCTGAAAGAATAGTGACACGTTGTTTAATAGACGTACTGGACATTTTCTGTGATATATATATTCGCAAGGGTAAAATAAGCTTAATTTTATTCGAATATTATTATCTTGAAAACAACATGCAAAGCGGACAAGGATAATTGCAACAAATGAGAAAACAAAGTGCGTAGGAAAAAATTGTCCTTGTGATTGATTTAATAATTCTTAAAACTCGCCTTACTAGAACCACTTCGACACCGCACATGTTTTTTCTTTTAAACGCTTTTTATTACAACTGACATTTTGGGCTAATTGATGAAATTGTGTATAAAGAATATACACCAGTAGGTTGAGGTCTTAGGATTTAATTAATCATGAGAATTAAGAAAAATGACTGCATCTACTATAATGGCAACTAAAGCAAATGAGTTATTAAAATATTTATTTTTTATTTCCTATAAAAATAGAGAACTTCGGCAAAATGCATCTATTTTAGGGAAGCTCATTAACGGAACTTCTGTAAAATAAAGTGAAAATGCATTAGTGGCTATGTTGCTTATTAATGCACTTACTTTATTTATGCATTTTGCACTTTTTTCATACCTTTTACTTTGAATACTTTAATTTGAATATTAATGTCCATGACGGTGATTCACCAGATGCAACAACACTTTGTAAATACACCGTTTTCTCCATCGTCTGTGAGTGGAAACGAGGATCTACAGGAAGTGTAGCTTTTCTACTGAAAGTGTGGTTTACATTAAGCATGGATTCTTTGAAAATTATTTTCTGCTATTATATTTAAAAAGTTTGCATGAATATAGGTATGAAATATTAATGTTATACTGGATTATTTAAATTAAAATATTTACTTTTTGAGGATCTTAGCCTTTTTTGAAATTAATTCCAATATTCAAAATTAAGCACAGTTTAATCTTATATTTTTGCAAAAATGCTCTGTATTGTTCGAGAAAGGTTGAAACGTTGTTCTTCTTTTTCAAGGAACAATATCGCCTTTACAGAATACGCAATGCCTCTAAGAAATCTCAGGACTGAATTTTTTAAATCAGTCCCAGTGGACCCTTAGTTAAGGACTTTTGGCGGTAATTATTTACTAATATATTACAACTTTTTCCTTAAACATACCGGCACTTTGTGGATATGTATTTAAGTGGAACTTTTTGCTTGAATTCATACAGCCAATGTCTTTTCAAACGATTCAAACGAAAAGGAATAATTTTATTGAAATAACAAATAATTCCGTATGTTTCAAGTACGTAGACAAGGGGCAAATGTCAATCTTTAGACAAGGGGCGAATGTCAATGTTTTATTTGCAATCTACAGATAACTTTTTTTAGGAAAAATGTCCCGATACTCAGTCCTGATACTTTTAATATGACTTAAAACCTCTTTAATAGGCTTTCAAACTGATCTAGAGAACAGGATTTTTAATCCAAATAAATTTAAAACTATGATAATTAAAAGAAAACATGTCAGTTGTACAAACATACAATCGTACATTTATATTATTTTACCAGAAACAGGGAGTTAAGTTAAATATTTGAACATTATTCTTGATAATAAGTTTTGCTGAAAAAATATCATACTATGCATTTATCCAAAAAAGTGTGAAAATATTCCTAAAAGACTTAATCTTGTCTCTTGGAATGCTTTTGGCTTAAAATCTATGTTACTGGTATGATTTATAACAAGACATAGTTCCTTTTGTTTGTGCTTCTAAATTGCGGGAAACAGCTTTAGGAAAAACAGATTAATTTCGGTATTCCTCACAGAATTCATAGAAGAATTTTGCTAAGAGTTGCGCGTAGTTACAGAACATTAAGCTATGAAGCCTGTTTCGCAACAACGAGACTCTCCCCGATTGATCTTCATGCTTGCATGAAAAAGATATGCTCGATAACAAGGTTAATTTGAGGATTTTTCTCGCCCTTCTGATTGTTTTTCAGTTAAAACGTAGAAAGTTTAGTTTTCCTGCACGAAGTGTAATTTATATAAATCATGGCTTCTCTGAACTTCTACGAGTTTACGACAATCCCGTCAAAGGTAATTTCCCAGTTGGTTGTTATACAGATATCAGTAAAATCCATAATCGAGTTGGACAAGCATATGTTGTTTTCTATCATGGTTCTGAAATGGAAAACAAATTCTTTAGAATTCCCAAAGAATGTAGAGTTTTACAAGCCGAATTACTCTGTATTAATGACTCAATTCATCATTCATTCTAACACTTGTTCGTTAAGTTTTAACTTTCTTATTTGCACTGATTCTCTTTCATCTTTATGTATATTTCCTCTTGTAATAAACTTATTGTCACTTCTCATGCGATTCGTAAAGATCTTATTAATAGAGGGATCAGTGTCGTCTTCTTTTATGTACGTAATTACAGTGGCAATCTGGAAAATAAAAGGGCTGACTGGTCGACAAAACAAGTTACAAATTTTCAAATTAATAACATTGTAAAGTCGTTAGGTTATTTTGAAGCAGGAGATGTGAATAATGTGCACTGCCCGCTCCGGGACTCGACGCCTATACCTCTCAAATACGAGCCTAGTGTGCTACTGGTACACCACAAAGGCACTACTAGTGTGGCACTTTGTGTGGTAGAACATAGTCCCTTCAAACAGTAAACTTTAATCAAGCAGCCACTTTGGAGCATAGCCTTTTCCAGAACCTAATAGAAAATCCTAAAGATCCTGATCTCGTTCTGCGTACTGAAGTACATTGACTCACTAAAGACAAAGTTCTTGCAAGATTTGTAAATTTAACTGAAGAAATAAAAAATTATCTCCACGAAAAATCAAAATTTTGTTGAACTAACGGACTTTCGCTAGCTGGTGGGTTTAGATTTTCTCATACATATAATTCAGAAACTAAATTATTTAAATTTGGAGCTGCAAGGAAAAGTCAAGCATATAGCTTTAATGACAGGATCTGTTAAGTCGTTTGAAGTTAAAGTGGTTTTGTGGATATCATATCTGCAGATGAAATCACTGGTGTATTTCTCAAATATGAAAAAAATAGGCGAAGCTAAATTGACTTATCATCAATTGTTGTCAACCTTCATTTATTTCAAGATCAGTTTAAAAAACGAATTCAGCAGTTTAATACATATTATGGAGCTAATGATCACCTTTTCATCAATCCATATTTTTGCCAAGTAAATATAACCGAAATATAGCTTCATGCATTTCAGAGTGAATTCAAGCAAGAACGGAAGAAATGGAACTAGAAACTTTTTTATCTTCAAAGGGCATTGTCCTAAAATCCGATGTATCAGATGAGAACTTCTCGAATATAGTTGACAGAAACAAATTCCCATTCTTGAAAAGAGCCTCTTACAAAACAAAATCTTGCTTCATTCCAGATACTTGTGTAAATTATTCTGGTCAAAAATAAGTGTCACAAAATCAAAATATAGATCTCGACTTACATGATTGCTTACAAGCTGGAGCTGGAATATCATCACAGCGCCTATTTATGAAGCAGTGACTAGTAAAAATGCAGTGCAGACATTGAGTTTTATATCAATTTTTATATCAACGAATTCTAAACAAAAGAATTTTTAACTTTTCGTCTGGGTTATTTAGTAGTTATTTATTTTACATAAGAATACAATGAATAACTTTTATTTCAAAATTTTGCATATATGATGAAAAAGATGTAACGATATTGATGGCGTAGAATGTACTATGTTGAATCTGTAACGAACAGCAAACTTGGTAGTGAGGCAGATTAAATATTAATCTTTATTTCAATTGGCCATTGCAGGCACAATTTACTCGGCACTTTAATTTTGCCTATTCAAGAGTATTTATATTTTTGATACTGTTGCGACAGGAAGAGAATGGAGAAGCAGCAGCGTCCTAGCGATAACAAGAGTAGAAGCAGAGTGCAATTATCCAATATGGAAGGCTACCAAGAGAAAGATTTTAGTTCTCAAAATTTTGAGTTCAAGTGTCGAATTATCTAGGTCAAAGTTTCGATTTAGATTCCGCATTAGTTACGTCATTAGCGTTATTAAGTCATATGTATGGATTGATCTAGAAATGATTTTGATGCATTTCAGATGCTAAGAGGAAAGAGAACATATAAAAGTCTAAAGAAGAAATTTAGAAAGTTATTGATAATAAAGTTACTAATTTATTAGAGATTTCTTTTTTCTTTTATATTTTCACTCACACATACATATATATATATATATGTGTGTGTGTGTGTAAGATATAAAAAAATAAGATAGCTGTTTTAAAAAATATTTGGCGACCTCAAAATTAACATTCTAAATTCATCCTTTCTCCCAAATTCAGGATGATTCGAAATTAGGTAACGTTTTAATGCAGGTACCTCTTGCCCAATCAAATAATTGTAAGCCAAAACTTTTCTCTAACTCGAACTGAAACTATTATACTTCTTCTCGTCTTCCTTTGAGCTACTGCGTTCTCTTTCGCCTCTTCGTCTGCGTGCTGACAGCTTGTCGCTTACCCTCTGCTAGCTATTCACCGTTCATTAAAATGTAATTGCATATTTAAAATTATGGGGCGCGTTTAGCATCCCTAGTCTTTTACAGTTATGTATTAAGAAATTCGTCATTCAAGAATAAATGATGTTTAACTATCAAGCTGGTCCTGCTTCTAAAATCAAATCCGATCATCCATTACGTCAGACATCTACGCAGCACTTTTTTCGGCCATGACTAAACGAGAATTTCATCTTCCGCCAAAAGTACAATTATTACACACATACACATATATATATATAGAATTTTCTTCAGAAAGTTAAAACTTGAACGATAGTATTTCAAGGTTTTAAAAACTGCACATCTAGCTGCAAATTTTTTATTACACATTTATTTATAAGTAAGAATGTAGAAGCTATGGTACATTCGAAACCTCCTAAATTATTGTGTAAATTATATATATATATTATGTGCATCATTGACTATACCAATCTTTCAATCAATTTATCTTGAAAAATAAATGTGCACACCTCCAGCAGTAACCTAAGTCCTCTCTAACGTGCAAAAGCATTGGGGATCCTTGGCGTAAAGAATAATATTGGTGAAACATAAGATAACCACGAATTCCTCTGGCTTTGTCGTCTTACTTCTCTTGCGTTCGCTTTGGCTAAAAGGTTTGACAAAGTTGTCAAACTCCCTTTTCCTAAACTTCCTTTTCATGGTGTCTGAGAATTTCTTAGTATTCACAGTTCTACCATGGTTTTGAGGATTTGGGTAGCTTTGCTGAAGAGTGATCTCCTGATGGGTTTTTGCTTCTGAAAAGAAGAAGGATAATGATCCTTTTTCGAAATGAATAACGTTTCTGCTATAAATCCCGTATCAAACAAATGGTGAACTCACCCTAATTTTGAATTTCGTATTGCTTCGCAATTATATATTAATTCTTAATAATCAAGCACGATGAATGACTCTTTAGAATTTGATTGAAAAGGATCACGCCCGCCGGAAAGAAACAGTTCCCTTGGTACCTGTAAGCAAAATAATTTCTGAGCTGAAGAACTGTTGAATATTCCTAAGTTAATTAAAGTGAACCAAGCCTTTCCGTACCGAGATGCATAATATAAGAATTCGAAACATTTTTCACTAATTAAATAATCCTGCAGATTCTTATAAAAACAAAACAATTCTGTATCATATATAACACAACATATTGCATAAGAAACATCTTTTATTAAATACAGCAATTTTGTAATTTTTCATAAAAATTTTCAGTTTGATATAAATTAAAATTAAATTTAATCGTTAACTACCAACAATATGCTTCAAACACAAACAAGTCTTAAAGCGTGCAGTTTGTTACGTCTTAAACGTGTCAAGAATCAAGCTTAAGGTTAAAAACAATATTTGAAGCGCAGGTTCATTTAAAGATCGCCTTAATAATTTCATCAGATGAACAGGAAGTGAATCACAGCTCGTAGAGTAAAATAAATAGTTATAAATAGCTCAAGAAGAGAAAACCGAATTCTCTTTAACAAGAGAAGAATATCACAGATCACCAAAATTACTGACAGAACAAAATCTAAAGTGATAATTACAGAGCAAAACCTCAATATAATCACACGATTATGAACTGAACTGAAGATAGCTGAAGTAACTGATACTCAGTTTCAGTACAGCCGTACTTTTAGGATTACGCAGCACTGCTAGAAACTGTCAGAAAAATCCCTTCTAGGGTTTCAAAAATGCTCTTTACGTAAACTTCCAAAATTTCAACAAATTTGCAAAAAATGACCAAATGTCGCAAAACTTCTCTGGAGACTTCCTTTTTAGATCAGTTTCTAACTGAGCTATCTTTACAAATCAAACTTTTATGGATTCAGAATTACTCAGTTCTGAAACATGATGCACAAAACAAACACTTACAAGCACAATAGGTGGACATCAAGTCGATTAAATAAAGATATACAATAACAATTATTACATAAACAGCACTAAATAATTAATTAATTAATAAAAATGCATAACGGTATAAAAATATATTAAGACAGAAATGCATTAAAATAAATACAAACATTTACATAAATTTATAATAATATTAGCAAAAAATGTATAGTTTCCAAATATAAATATATAATTGTGACTTACCTGCCCGATAAATAAGTAGGAACAGAAATCGGTGATGTCCAGGATTTTAACCACCTGTTCAGACTTTAGGACAAAACATACACTGCATTAGAATAAGCATATCATAAAAATACTGTATAACAAATAAAGAATGAAAGGCGCAGTGGGAGTTTAATGCTTTAAAAAAACTCATCTTTATCGTTTCTAACACTGGAATGTGAGGAATAGATTACAAATGTAAGTTGTTTAAATACTCTTAGCTTTATAGGTTTTTGGGCAGGTATCATCTATTCTATACTATATAGCAAGGAAACTGGTACCTTCACTTTATAAGCACAATATTTTCACGTAACAATTACTAAATTTTGTGTACTGTTAAGTTTTTTATCTCGAGATTTTTTCTTTTTCGTATCGTTGCATTATATCTTCAGATTTCATGCATTTAATATATACAATCGGTTTTCGTAATATTCCAATCGTTATCGTTAATATTATGTCAAAAATAAGAAATCCGATTTACAGAATCCTATTTTCGAATTACAGAAATCAGATATTTACAACAAAAAAGATCTGCCAACCTTGAAATCTCAATATTTTTTAGAAAAATGTTTATGAATATACTCATTTAAAAATACATACAGGTAAAAAATACCTGTTGAAATTCTGTAAGCAAAAAAAAAAATCAAAATTATAACGATGTTTGGCGATGCAATTCAGTTTGGGGATTTTCAAGGATTTGAAAATATTATTTTTCGAGCTTCCATGGCCATTTAACGTTGTGGCACTAATCAAAAATTTCGCCTTTTATAACCAAAACTTCAGTTCCTTTTCCGTATTAGAATTAGCTACATTTATTTTTCAAATGGAGTTCAAAGTGGTAGATTTTCCTTCTCAATGTCTTTTTTAAATTTAAATCAGAAGTAAAAACTTTAGAAAGAAAGACAAAAGGAACGCTGAAATAGACTGAAAACGGAATTTCTTACTTCAAACAATTAGCTGACTGATAAACTCAAAGAAAAGTTCTTTAAAGAAGTCAAACGCAAAGTAAAAGTTTTAAAAAGAAGACACATTGACCGAAATAAACATTGACCGAGATAGACCGAAAGTAAAATTTCTTACTCCAAACAATTTGTTGACTTATAAACTCAAAGAAAGGTTCTTGAAGAAAGTCAGACGCAAAGCTTTACTAATAAAACTTTAGAACTTAGGGCAAATCTCCAAGTTCAACTCCTTTAATTATTTCACATTAATATGTAATTTATTTCTTTTTATTTATTGCTTTAATACTGCATCTAAACTCGTTTTTTATCTCAGACAAATCTCTCACTCTTTTTATCTTTAGAACGACTTTATTAAAATGTACTGTTCCAAAGAAAACACAAATGCTAAGAAAACGTAATAAAAGTCTTTTTGCTGAACTAAAATGAGCAGATTTCTCCGAAGCCAGTTTAGAACAAGAAAATTACCTTGATTAAAGCAAAAGTAAAAAATCTGATGTGTACACCACATGACTTCGTTGTATGGAATATTAAATTATACGCATTTTTTCTTGACACTCTGTCGGTAGATTCACTTAACAGCGTTACATGCCATTCATTTTATAACTCAGAATGCACACAAAATTATATCATCTGAAGAATTACCTAATTGTTGCCCCACGTTCTATTCAAATACTATAATAAATGTAAAACGATGTATAAAAGAAATTAAACAAACAAACAACAAACAAAGTTATTCAGTTCTCCCTTCGCAACAAGGCATGAAAACTCAAAATATCTATATTAAAAATTACGAAGTAAATCTTAAACACTTATCTCCCCGAATAAATTCAAGAATGGATTAAGCATGATTTATTTCGCAATAATAAAAGAAGGGGTTATCCTTGTTGTTGCGAAGCTTAGTTTCTCTAGATAGGCAACAAATCCACTATTCTCCTATGTTTCAAATGTAAACAAATATGGCCGCCATGGGAAAAATGATTAGACTTAGCCGCACCTAAACAACTTTTAAATTGTTGACAATTCTAAACATCTTGCATGCAGATTTACTAAAGGCATAAAAACCTTAACCGGAAGATGATAACAGCATAACTCAATCATTTTTAATGCAAAAAATGCACAATTTACCAACATATAAGAATAAAAAACTGAGCTCACTGACAGTATACTTTTGAAAGGCAGATTGGAACCAAAATAGGAGTTGCACATTTACATATTACAGTAGCCCTATAGTTCAACAAAAGTTCAACGTTCTGAGGCTACTCGTTTCGGAGTTATGCCAGATACATACATACGTACATACGTACACACAGACGCCAAGAAAAAATCTCTTCAGAATCCATTTTAAATCAGTTTTTTATTTTTTGGGGGAGAAAAGAGTCTTTTATTCTGTCCTTATGATCAGATATCAAGCAAAAACATCGTTCAATTGCGTTCGATAGTGGTCAAAATGGATATTTTCGTTGAAATACAATACCCGAAATTTTTCGCAATTACAATACTTCCTTTTTATTTCGTACAAGGAAGTAAAAAGAAAAGAAAATTTGAAAGCATTCAGATTTTAACGTTACAACAAAGGGTTTATTAAAGTTCTTTTATGCTGTCTTTGAGTTCTAGTTTATCCTGCTCTTGGACTCACGCCTGCTGACATAACGTTTTTGTCTTAATCTTATTATTAAACATCGCTTTCTTTGCCTTTACGCAGCATAAAATTCAAGAGCAAAATCAGAAAATAAAATAGCGTATCTTTAGAATTCTTAGTAAAGTGTCAATTGTTATACATTTTTTTTCACATACTCTGTACTATTTCTTTAAAAATAATACATAGAGAAAACATTTGGTAGCAACGTCTTGATCTGTGTTGTCATATTTTTTTATTCGCTATATATTTCCTTTAAACATGGCGATAATATTTGGCGGCAACATTTGAAACGTTAAACGGACAAAAAAGCTACGTCTGTGGCTTAAGCACCTCTAGTGCTAATAAAAAGCTTAAAAACGTATTTTGTTTTAAGCATAATCTCATTTCAAAAAACTGATATGATAAGCTATTTTTCCTCAGTCACATGTTACAATAAAACCGCCCAAACAGATCATTATTCTAACACATTTCGGTGTTCTGTGGAAGATGTGGTCTCCTTAAAGACACGAATATCGGTGATATTCAGTACTAATGTTTATTCTTGTTTTGATAAAGATTCATCACTAATAGAGGTCATCGCCTGGCAGTTTTTGCTGAGTTTATTATCTGAATTATATTGGATTGACGTTATTAATGTTAGAGATTTGAAAAAAAACATGTTTGTTTTGATTATGGAACAAGTTTCGCTTATTTCAGTTTCATACTCGGATAAATGTTTAATTTTTCAAGCATCGTACCTTTTAAATACAGTGCATTACTGAATAATTAGCTATTACGTAATTATTTTTTGGGAAAATATTTTCTTTCAAAAATTAGGTTTGTTGTCACGTGTTAACATTCCACAATATTTTTAATTACATTCCACAATTTACAACACATACTCCATTTAAAATCCTGCAGAGGGTTTAATTCTATAGTCCGTGTTGCAAATACGAAATGCAGTATGAAGAGAAACCCAGAAATTCTTTGATAAAACAATCTTTTTTGCAAAGCTAGCGAGTTCCTTAAAAAGCAGTATTATTCATTTATTGATTAATATTTCTTATCCCATAAAAATATCTTCATGACCGTATAGAAAAGGAGTAACAAACTTCATGCCAATTATATTTACAAAATCTGGGAACATTTACTGAATATGGGATATTTTCTGGGATACATCTTGAAATCCTGAAGTAGAACATTACGTTAAAATATAGGATTGCCTCTTACAATTCGAAAAGTTTAATCTTCTTAATATATTTGTTACGTTTCCTAGGAGACCGAATTTTTCATCTGACTCAATCGAGTTACATTCGTTAATTAATTGGAGACAAATTCGCAATATTTCGTTGCATACTTGAATAATTTTTATGCTGCGTGATTCCGTTACTTCTGCATTTTTTGTGTTAAATTCTTGAGTCTCAAAGCGCAGCTAAGTAAATCAATGTTAAAAACTTTAAAAAAATGCATTTGTCTTTTTTAGCACCTTAACAAGGGTCTTTCAAGAAATGCTTCGCAATGAAAACAGAATCTCTGTGTCCCCTCTTCACTAATAAATAAGATTTTTTAGCTCTCTTATTAAGGTCAGTGGTCTCAATCGGGAGTTCGCGTAACACCGATTCCCTATGAAACCAGTTCAAGAGTTCCGAGAAATAACTAAATACATAGTTAATAATTATTGCATAAGAAAAATCAGTACAGTGTGATAATTTTTATGGGACTGTATTCAGTTAATTAATTAAACTTTTTAGTTATGTATGTGGTACCTTAAATTTAATACACACTTAATTGCTATAAAAAAACGATGTCATAAATTACGACATCGAGTGGCAAAGAAAAGTCGGGCCAAATTACGTCGGGATGATTATCGGGAAAGAGCCCTGGAGCCGAAAAGGAAGTTCTATGTCGATCGCCGGCATGAAAGTGTTAGACAAAGAAGAACGTGAAAACAAAATAAAAAAGGGCTAAGTAAACGGTTGGGTAAAGAAAAGGAAGTGTATGGAGGAATTTGAAGGGCAAAGGATCAATTTTGAGCTTTGAATTTACAGTACCCTGCGCTTCCACTTCTCTCCGCTGGTAAGTCGGTTAATTTGAAATTTTACACTGTTATACAGCGTGAGACAGAAACAATTAGACAATCTAAATTTGGCACTATCCCAATATCTTTAAAGGCTGCACGGTAAACCATATATCGCTGAGTAAAGCAGTGCAGATCCTTTAGTTATCAAGCAGCATTACTTGGAAGAGTATTAAATGAAGTTAGTTTAGCAGGAAACTGTTACAAATATCAAGGAGAAAAAAAACGCAGTTCACGGATTACCTGATAATAAGCTCATTTTCATCTAACGAATACGTCAACAAGCATAACTTTAGATATTGAGCAATATGTTGCATCAGAAACCAATGCCGTAATGTAAATTTGAGGAAAGCTACGTCAATGTCTCATCTCTCGTTTCGGAGACATTGAATGGTTTTTACGCTTTTCTGATTTATCAGCATGCAGTGTTTTTTCTATAGATCTATTTGGTGGATGAAGTCTACCCCTACCAAACGCATATTACACAGATTACATCCGAAAGGAAAGCTATGCAATGCTAGTGAATTTGCCCAGGAAAGTCATGGATTATTTGTGTACCAGTGCAATTCACATTTGAATTTTGAGCAGTCAGTGTGGACTATTTCGCTGATTTGAAGTAATCGTATCAATTCAATTTTTTGTATTAAATAAATTTATGCAAGACTTTCCTCATATTATCGATTAAATATGTATTTTTCACAAATATTTTATTACAGATAATAAATAATTTTATGTAAAGAAATCTTATCTTGTTATTAATGATGGCAATGCTACTACAAGCATTATTAGAACTGCAGACGATGTGGACGAGATTAAACTTGTGAAATTAACTCGAAATGTCAGTCGCTTGTACGACAAAGTGTACTTAAAATTCGAATCGTTATTCGAATCGTTAAAAATCGAATCTGTATTTCCTGTCCAATAAATGTAAATTGTCCAACTGCCCACTGTGTGGAAGGCCG
>KK113790.1:849324-874372 GCA_000611955.2 Stegodyphus mimosarum
AACTTGCTGACGCGATAACGCCTGCTAAATTAAAGTGTCATTTTCAACTGGATATAAAAGTCTTCCATCAAAAAATAAAGAATTCTTCAAAAGGCTTTTGAAAACGCAAGGTAAACAAAGAAGACGATTTGAAAACTGTGATGGGGTTGGCATATGTCCTCCTATTAATTCCATGTTAACACATGCAACAAACGGAAGCAACGAGCTTTAAATAATCTCTCACTTCCAAAGGATTATATATTATTCCAAAGGTTTCTAAATAAAATCTAATTTGTTTAAAAATTTTGTGGCTGAATGCTAATTGTAAAAGCTACTCATTTTTCATTACTCTATTCTTTCATAAAATGGACAATGATAACGATACGTACTCATGTATACATCCGTCCTCATGCTTTAATTTGTAAATATAACATCGATAATAGTATATCTTCTGATCATAATTAATGACTTATAATCACAAAATTTTTAAAAGTAGTATATCTATAGTATTCCCGATAGAGTACTAAGTTTTGCGATGCATTTCTTTTTATATTCACTATATTATTTATATTGGCTACATTATTTATTTAAAAACAATACATAACGATAACATCTGATTGTACCATCCTTTTATTTGATATATGATTCAATATAAAAGTGAAACAAACACAAAACTGAAGATTGAGGCTGATGCATTTAATTGCTTCATTAACGAGAGCTCGTTTTCACACTGACATTACTCGTTGCATTTAGAATAATTCCAAGAATACTTTTAGTGCTTTAGTACAATACCTCTCAATCACATACCTCTTTTCAGCACCGTAATCGCCCTATTTTATTCTAACCAATTATTTTTAGTTTGACTTTCTTTTCCCTCCTGATTTCAGTTTCCTGCCGGAATGTAAATTTTAATGACGTAGTATGCAAACTCCAAGTGTATTCAGAAGCAGTATTTAAGTTGGGTTTCAAGAGAGCGTGAAGAGTAGTAGCGGATTAGTTCCGAATTTATGCTGCGTGTTTTGAAATACCTCTCTAATTAGTGTTAGCCATCCTCTTCAGATTATATTGATATTTTAGACTCGGCTTTGCTGTGTGCAGCAGATTTAGCGGTTTAGATTAATGAGGAACCTCTCACGTAGCCGTCCTAATCTGTTGCGATTTTACATTTTTATTTTCTGTTCAATTTACATAGCCACAAGTGGTGGTATATTTGTGAGCACCTAGCGAGTACATTTTGTGTTAAATTTTCTCGTAGTTCAAATAAAAAGGTTATTTAAAACGTTCTTCTTCGGTATTTGTTCTTCAAAGACATAACGAGCATTCGCTACTTCATCTTCAGTAGGGTCTATAATTTATGCTCCCAAAAAGACAATCCAACTCTTTAAATGAACGTATAAAGCCTGAATATGGAAAACAGAATTTTTTTAAAGTTTTGTATAAGATTTAGCATAACCTAAAAATTCTTCACACACATATAAACACGCAGATAGGCAGCCATCATCGCAAAAATAGAAAAAAAGGATTGTGAGTACCCTAATTCGGGCTTATTCACTGAAAACTCATTATCGAATTTTTGGGCCGAGAACGTTACTTCCCTTAACTGTGTTCACATAGGATGGCGACAAGTTAAAAACAATGAAAATACGTGATAGAGAACCAATTTAATTGTATGAAATTGCTGAGTTAACGAGCGTAGCCCCCAGTCCACCTAGCCGGCACAAGCCGGCCGTATGACTAAACGGGGAGAAAGAGGGGGGACGTGGGCACTAATTAAAATATAAAATGGAGTTCTTAAAATTAAACGAAACTCAGCACAGGCCTCAAACACATACATAGCCCATTCCAAATAAAAACAAAAATAAAAGTAGATCTAGTTCTCAATTCCAATAGTCTTCTTATTCATATTAATAATGTTCATTATTTCCCTAGCATATCTTCCTGCCTTTCTATTTTTATTATTTAAATCTTGCATATTTAATGATCCATATTTTGCCCTCACACTTCCTGTTAATGCACAGTCCTCGACAAAGTGAACTGAATCTCCTTGAGAATTACATATTTTGCATAAGCATTTCTCCTGGAGGTCGAACTGTTTAGATAGGCGGGAAACCTACCATGATTGGTAATTATTTGGTTAAGGTCCATATCATTCATAATAGTCATTTTTATACGTATAATACGTCTTAAATAATAAAAATTTGTCTCAGATGTCTCCCACTTATCCTTCCATTGTTTCAACAAATGGCCTTTCATAATGGTAATAGTCTTTCCTTGATTCTTGAATACCATGACAAATGGCTCTATTCTCCAGGGCAGCCTCTTTGGCCACTGCATCGGCTGTCTCATTACCACACACTCCAGGGGGCGCGTTATCCTAGCGCAGGTATAATCTGTGTTTTCTTCTAAGCTTTCTATATAAATATTTGATTTCATTCATAAGCTCATTGTTATGAGTCGGGCGGGAGAGCGCCAGTAGGGCAGACAAAGCGTCTGGATATAGATTAATTGAATATGATTCTCGCAAATGTGAGTCAATCGATTGGAAGGCTACTTTTATAGAATAAATTTCTGCCTGGTGTACAGAATTAATAGTTTTCATGCTCACTTTTTAGAATCAATCTCTACACCATAAAATAGTATCACTAAGGCACCGTCGTTGATGCCGTAGTAATGTAGGTGCCATCTTTCACTACCAAGAGATAAGGAGCAAAAGATCTGCAAAAACCTTCATCTAGTCATGTAACTGCTTTTACTCTCCTACGGCAGTAACACAAACGACGAACCAATTCACAGTAGCAGTAATAGTCTTTTCACATAGGCTCCAAAACGGAAAACGGCACGAGCAGCAACTTCTATAGACAGGAAAGTAGTGCTGTAACATTTGAGTGAAAGAGGAATCTAGAATTGAACAACTCGGTATACCAAGCATGGCTTCTAACTTTCAGCGCTGCAGTTAGATAAACTAACACATATCAGCAGCAGATATTCTCCATACTCAGCGATTCAGCGTCAAGTCTGGCGGCTATTGCAGGACAAAACAGCAGGAGTTTCTTGGTGCCTATCTCACAAAAACCCACTCTAAAATGGGTTTCCGCTCATACAGGGATTCAAGGCAATGAAGCCGTAGACCTTCTGTCCAAGCAGGCAGCTGATGACACAGAATTACTAGAACGGCCTACTAAACTTCCTTGTCCCACATTAAAAGAGTAACTTTGATAAGCTTGCAACAAAATTGGCAAAACCGATAGTCAGAGGCAGAAGTAGGACGAAGAACATTTCTATTATTGCCAAACGTTAACAAAGAAATCAAGACGCACCTTGCTTATCTAACACAAACCTTGACAGATCATGGACCATCCCCAGCATACCTCAACAGATTCAGACTTAGGGATACTCCCTTCTATGAGTGCAGAGAAGAAGGTGACACAAACCATTATTACTTTCATTGTGTTAATACAAGAATCTAACCCTTAAAGAAATCAGCAGGCAGTGGTCAGGTAACGGGGACGTTAGACACATTCAAAAATACTGTAGTCCTTGGCAAAATAGAGAAAATCTCAAGACTCTGCATAACCAGAAACCACAACATTATGTTTCAAATAATCAGAATTTAAAGAAGATAATCAGAAAAAAGCTTAGAATTTGCAGTTATCAAGCTAAGTAATACCCGAACTATTAAGTTCATAATAGAATAGTAAGTCTTGCTTTCATTCAGCAAGATATAAGTCTGAGCATTTGTTTTAGGTGTATTAATATGAACTAACTTTGGACAAAAAAAGACTTTGTAAAACATAGAAACTGATATTAATGCATAATATTGAACACTGTAACTTAGCAGATTTCCCAGTTGTGATAGTATTCGGTTTAGTTCACCTCCGTGGTCGGAAACCATCTTAGCGGCGCACTCACTTACTACCAAGAGACGGCGTTGCACGCTGTTCGAAGCAGTTGTTTCGTGCAAAAATCGCAAACGAGACCGTTATGAGAAAATAAGATGTGTAGGACGTATTAGCAGACGTTATAAAGATGAAAAATTTTTTAATTTTTCTTTACCGTGACAAATTTCCTTTCCGCTACAAATTCATGCTCTTGTCGTCCATTTTCGTAGTGTGTAAAAATCGTTGATAATTTTCATCAAATGTTAAAATTAAAATGTCAGTTGACTAGTGTATATATTTACCCCTAGACTTAAGGAAGTTTCAGCCATTTAATGAAATGTGGTCTCAGACATCAAAGTAAGACGGAATCTACAGTAATTAATTATTAAAACCCCTACACATAAAACAAACACATGAAGTTAAAGCCATATGCGATAGCAGAATCTCTATATTCACTGTCGTAAATACTGACAATTATGCTTGGGGAAGAAGCAGAAAATAAATTTTTGAAGATTCACGCATCTGGTGATACGATTCGAAAAAGATTTAATGATATGTTCCGCAACACTGAAAGAACTGTAGCAGCGGAACTTGTTACCAAATTATAAATTCATCTACTTCTAAATTCATTATAAGCAGACGCATTTATAAGGTATTTTCTCCCTCCTCTCTGCATGCCTTCCTGGCGTAACAGTAGCACAATTGACGCGTATTCGAGAGGTCCAGGTTCGACTCTTGGCAAGGTCATTACTCCTTTTTCAAGGCTCCAGCATCAAAATAACCTAATGACTCTACAGACTGACTGATTATAAGTGGCAAGGCGCATCTCTTATGATGAATTTATGAACAAAAAGGTAACAAATAAATTTTTATACCGCAAAGAACTTTTCAGAGCATTTATTTGAGGGCAGTATTATTTAGCGTATCTTTTTTGACTGGATAACGTCGTATTTGAATACGGTAAAATCACATTTCTGTGAGAGGATCGGTTAAAGGATTTGTGACATTTTCGACTCGAACTACGGACTGCTGGAATACGCGCCCAGCTTGCTGACCACTGCACAAGCAGGCATGCGAAGAAGGCGGGAGAAATACCTTATACCCTCAGTTTTCCTTGCACCGAGAAGTATTTGTCATAAAGATAATGTCAAAGAAACTAAACAAAGTATTGGATCAAGTAGTTTCCATGAGTAATTTTACTAAAAATGAGACCAATGAAGAGCTAAATATTCAAACAATTTTGTTCACTTATGGAAGCAGACTACGAACGCTTACTTCATACAGAAATGAGGTAGCTGTCACGTGCGAAGGTTTTAAATCACGTGCTGCGATTAAGAAATGAACTACTAGGCTATTTTCGAAACAGAAAAGCATGAAACGTTTTGAAAATACCAGAAAATAGTAACTGGTGCAACAATTTGGCGCATTCGGTTAATAGCTTTGTTTCCTTTAATACTGTCAATATAAGTACACAGGGAAACAACGAAATCGTTCTGACATTGATTAACAAATTATGTACAGTTACAATGTATTTCTCCAGCCTTCTTTGCATGCTTTCATGGTGTAGTGATCAGCACTCTGGGCGCGTATTCCAGAGGTCCGTGGTTCGAATCCCGGAGAGGGCATTGCTAATTTTTCATGTTACCTGCTACGAAATAAATCCTAATGACTTTACACAATGGAAAAGGCCTTCTACTGTGGAAGGGATTCGTAAGAAAAAAAACCACAAAATGATCCCTTTTGTGCAGAATACAAATAGGCAATCATATCTATAATAACCAAGAATTTAATAACAAAAGAAGAAAATTTTGAAACATATTGTCCATTATTAAACACTGAACAATTCGAATGGATCAATCTGTTTGTTTTTCTTACAATTTCTCCCGTTTTACTCTAAATGAAAAACTGACATCGCTTCCTTCAGACCGGGGATTAAAAATGAAGTTTATCGGAAATACTTCTGAAAAATTCTGGATCTCTATTAAAGACAAATACTCGAGTATAACAAAAAAAGAACACTAAACATATTACTATTTTTTTACGTTATATTTTTGCTTGGCAAGATTTTCAGCAATGGTTAATATTAAAATAAAGACAGGCTTGAGAAACTTGGAAAATGAGATGCGAGGGACTCTATCACTTATTCTTTCCAAAACTGCTAAAATCTGCAGAGATCGTCAAGTTTATGTATCGTATTAAATTATAAAATTATCGCAATTTTAAGATATTTTTAAATAAATATGCTTGTATCAACAAATATCGGTATTTTAATCTTTTATAAAAGTAGCACTCTGAAACAGGAATGGCCAATATCATGTCCACAACGCGCCGTCAATATGATTCTTTTTTTTTCTTTGTTTCTCTTTGATAAAAGAATTATTTTGGGCAGTAATGTCTTTTTTTTCCCGCGCCCTTGATTTCAAAACGACTTTTTACCCTGCTTTAAAGCTTAAGTTGCAGTGTAAATGTTACGCACTCGGAAAAAAATTGTTCAGTGTTTTCCGATTTTTATAAGATCGAGAACCAAGGTTTTATGAGAAAACCAACTTTGTTAACAGCGCTTCAGACATTGACGCAGTTTTAACTCTTCAGGAATACGTTTATTCATTATTCTTGCTGAGATATCAGAAAGATCAAATGTTTATTTGGTCTACTTGAAATTCTGTTTACTTTAATTAAGTGGCTTTGAAAGTATTTAACATTTGTGGTTCGCATGATAAGACACTGGGCCTTATCTGATTCACTTTTACAGAATTTTGAAGATATTTTTGGCTTAAATGAGCTACACTCATTATGGATATCTGAAATGAAGCATTATAAAATTCAGCTCTCCAAAAGAGAAAAATTCTTATGATTTAAAAGAGAATTTTGTAGTGAAACATATCAGTCAGTTATGATTGATACACAGTCAGAACGTTAAAAGGTATTATTTAATAAATTTCATGAAATTTCATAAATTCCAGATTGTAAACCACGTAACGGAACAAATTTATGCATGGTATCTCTGCCATATCATCCCTTTTTTTTCCAACTTTTGAAACAATACTTGTGCAATTACAAAACAAACTCTAAACCACTTTTTCAATTTTTTTAAATTTATTTTATTTTATTTTTATTTACGCTTTGAACAAATAGTGTATTTATATCAATTCGCCCATCAGTGTAGAAGTAAACAATCTTTATGCATGTACTAATCTAATGATAAATTATTATGCATAAGAACCACAAAAGTTAACGTAAAAGTAAAACAAACAGTTAATAAAATATTATTAAGTACCCATCATTAAAAAGATGTTTATTTTATATTCATATACATCAGTCATATTTAGATATTCAAAACGATAACAGTTTTAGTTAAAGCAGTATATAGGATGCTCTGAATAAAAATAAAAACTTCGACTACCTTTAATAACAAATATGGTCGTGACTCTAAAGAGGTCATAATCAAGATTACGAAACTTCCAGCTTTCGAAAAGTAAGTTTTGTCTTTTTAAAACTATCCTCCACGCACTTCTGGGAGTTCAGATATTGCTATTGAAACTATGAGTTAAATTCTTTTTTTTAACGGATTCTAGCGTTCGTGGTAATAAAAAATTTATCAGCTACTCTTATCAAGCAATTTAGAATCGAAAGCATCATAAAATTTTAAAAAATATATTGATCTAGAAATGTGTGAATTACAAAGGACTATTTGCTACATACGCTTGTAGAGTCATTAGGTTCTCTTTTTTCTTTAAGCAGGAGATAGGCAACACCCTGGCCAGGACTCGAGCGGTGGACCTCTCGAATACGCGTCGAGGATGCTTCCAATTACACCACGAGGGCGTGGGGAAAGCATGGAGAAAATATCTTATATACTTTTCCTTTGAAAAGGCGACTGGAGATAACGAGACCCAGTCGCCAAATCCTGGTAATGACAAATTCTCGTCCACCACCTTTTAGTTCGGGCTCCACTTTTAGAGTCACTAGATTTTTGAAGCGCGAGACGTGAAAAATAAGCAACCCCCTCGCCGGGACTCGAACCCTAGACCTCCCGAATACGCGTCGAGTAGGCTTCCAATTACATCACGAAAGCATGCGAAAAGGAGGGAGAAAATACCTTATATACTTTCCCTTTAAAGTTAGGGAACCCAATCGTCCAATCCTGGTAGTGACGAAAAGGTTTTTTTTTTTTTTGTAATACCCTGGATTTCTCGAACACGCGTCGAGTGTGCCTCCAATTACACCACGAAGGCATGCGGAAAGGAGGTAGAAATACCTTATACGCTGAAGAAATATAATTTATTATCAAATATGTAAGCCTTTAGAAATGCGACTTTAGACTAATAAAAACTCTGAATAATTGGCAAAATTATGTGTACCAGTTTTAAAGCATATATAAAAAATTATCTCATCAGAATAAGATGCAACTTCTTTGCTGTATTAATTTATCTTACTAACCTAAAACTCTGATATAAAAAGTTAAATTATTTGCTTAGTACCTAGTATGCCAAGAGGAAACAAGTGATTAACTATTGAATCAATATAAGCAAAAATATTGATGAAATACAACGTAAAAGAGAAAATGTACTTTTGTCGTAATTTAGTGAAATCAAATAAAATTAAGTTACATTTATTGAACAGAATTAGCATATTTAACAACAGTTATTTGTAAAATGTTCCTCCCGCTTTGGTTACTCTCGTCTGATTTAGACTACTGAAAATGCACGGCAAAACATTATACCCTCCATTTTTTAGAAGTGCGTTTTTACTAGAAATTTCTTCATTCTAAAAGTTATGTCTGGTAACTATGTTCGCGACCCGAAGACTGAGCGCCATTGCATTAGCCATTGCTTTAACATTAAGAATTTCATTCCAAGCATTATAAAAGTTTCAGAATTTTTACCTTAAAAATTTTTAATTTCAGATTTATTTGCTGAAAATTTCAAGATATACACTAATAACAGTATATCCTGTTCAAAGCAAATATCACCACAAGTGTTTAAAAAAATGGTGAGAAGAAGAGAAAGCACATAAATTAAATTCTAGTGGGAAAATATCTTATTAATTTGCAAATTCGGTGAGGAGAGGTGCGAAAGATTTACTAGAACAAATAGTTAACGTAACAAAATATAAATAAATAAAGATTGAATTTTAAAATTCCTTTTTACAGTTGAGTAAGCAGTAGATGAATAAAATTTAAACAATTTACCTTAAGATTTGTAAGCAACTTTGCATGTGTTCTTTTTCATTTTGGTTTATATCAATAAGAATATTAGTAGAATGATAACCATAATTAATGTTACATAACAAACAATTTGCTGTGATACTTCAATCGTCGTTAAATTTTTATGAAGTAGATGATATATGCCATCTGAATTTCAAGCGGTTATTGTTCTCATGATAGAAGTATCCTATGATAATATACAATGATAAAATAAAGTTATTTTTCTTTAGGTTAAGCTTTACCTTTGATATACTGGATAAGAATAGTTTGTAGAGACATTAAGTTATTTTAAGCAAAAGATGTGAAAAATGTGCAATGCCCTCACCGGAACTGGAACCTGGACCTCTCGAATACGCGCCGAGTGTGCTACCGTTACATCACGAAGGCATGCAGAAATGAAGGAGAAACTACCTTATAGGTTGATAATTTTTATTGCCATTATTACTTGCCATCCGTAAAAAAACAAAGTATTTCATTCAGAGTTTCAATAATGTAATTACTAATCGCTAAACTAGTACAAATGTACTTCATTTTTCCTAAAAAAATATCAAAGCAATGGCATTTTTTTTCCTACTTCAAGAGCTTAAATTTTGCTCTTGGAGAATTCAAGAACAGAAATAATTCTGTGCTAACAATCACTTTTATTAATAAATGATTAATAATCTTGCAAAATAAATCTTAAGGCGAAATTAATAAGCCTATGGTGATTTTTTAAACACAATGAGATTTCTGAGTGAATTTTTTTACTTAAACAGGAATTAATTAAGTAAGTATATTTCTACATCTATCCAACATATATATGCATTAATAACACACAATCATAAAACTTAAGTTTCTTGTTACTTTTTAGACAATTTGATTAGCTAGGCAGTTTCACTCTTATCCGAAGCGTTTCTTTCAATAAAATATATCATTTCCTTAAAACGTATTTAAAAAAAAAAAAAACTTTGAAAAATCGCACATTTCAAATACAAATTTTAAATCCTATTTTGATGTATAATAACTTCGTTTTATTTTTATCACTAAGCTATAATAAAGCTACAGCCTCTGTAGCCTTATTTTTGCTTGATGATGAAAATGATTTAGTTACTTCAGGTAGTCAGTTAATTTAATAATTTCCTTTAAATCCTTAGTTACTGAAATAATCTGTAATTACAGAGAATGTAATACACGGAAAGTATTGATAACTGCGATCTTACTTTCTAGCTTGATGTAAACTTTTATCATACTAAATTTCAGAGAATCCATCAAAATCTAAACGAAGTTCTTTAAAACCTCCATTCGGTTGCACATTTAAACTCCATGAAACAATATTAAAATTGTAAGGTTTTTCTCCCTCCTTACTGCATGTCTTTAATTAGAAAACACGTCTAGCTAGCAATCGGAAGGTTCGGAGTTCGATTCCCGGCATTACACATTTTCACATCTCCTGCTCCAAGATAAAATGCCTAATGATGTCTGCAGGATGAGAAAGCAATTTTAATAGGTGAATACAATTAGATAAACTGTTATTACTCAGTTGAAGTTCGATTTCTTTTTTATAGCAAGCCTTTAATAAGGTTAATGCTACGCTTCTACCTATTAAAATTCCAACGCTAGGAAGGGCGCATCAGATTGAAATTCTTCATGACGTATGAGAGGAACTGTAAATAATTTAAATTTCAGCTCATAATTAAATCTTGCTATCTGGTAAAGCTTTTCTGAAAACAGTATAAAAGGGAAAAGTAGACAACTGTCTTATATACTGGCATTGTGTTTGCTTACCCTTCTTACTCACAGAGAGCTTAAACTGCCCTTCGTCGAACAAAACAGCAGCCTAGCAGTTAATTTTCAAATTCATCCAAGAAAATTATTGTACATCGAAATTGAGCATTAATCTTCTAAAAACCTGTTTCATGATTGACGGAATCAGATCCTGGTCACGCAATATTTTTATTTAATTCAGTGGCTGCAAACAACATTTGCTCTTTAAAATTCGCCTTGAATTACCGAGCCAATATTGATAATACTAGCGAATAAGGGGAAGACAACATGCACACAGCAATCGAACTTATTTGAGGCTAGCAATCAACCTTCGCTAACCACCATATCAGAGCGGCTATTGATAAATGTGCATAAAATCCATTGGAAAAGAAGGGACAATATTATTCTCATGACGGATCCCAACAAATCTTCTATGTTAATAAAAGAGAAGAGATGACTTATATGCATGGCACCTACAGTTAATACAGCCATATCACCAACCCTAGCCCAAGAATAAGGTCTGTTATACAGCAACCAGTCTGCAAAATACCAACTAACTTCGTCTGTAGAATCGAAGAGTTTTTGTAAGATATCCACTGCTTTTTCTACCTTTGACCCCATAAAGATAAATCCCGCTTCTCTCTGCTGCACCGTGATGGTTCACCCCCGTGTTTGGTAGTATTATGGCATTATCTTTTACTGCATAGGTCCGCCACATGGCTTTATAGTATACGATAACATTCAAATCCAGTCAAGCTCTCGCGTATACGAATCCCTTGTATGTTAAATAATTACCATTCCATCGCAGAAATGCTGAAATCTATTGATCTAAATCAAAGGTGGGCAGACTTTTCAAGGGTACGGGCTACTTCCAGTTTTTTCAAGGTGTTGCGGGCTACCCAGCGCCTTAGGTTTGGTGATCTAAAAACATGATCTACAATATTTATTATAACTTAATTATAAATACGGAATATATACTTATCTACCTAACCCTACCTAAAAAAACTTCCTCTTTTAAATCCCCGTTTAAAGCAAAACGCAACATGCAAACATGATAATAAAAATAGCCACAAATATAATAATTCCAAATTCTTATCAAACAATTCAAAATACATTAAAAAATAAATCGTTTTCGTATAAAATTAATTCTCGTAGTTATATTTAGTAAAAGACTTAGTCTGCATACTGTTCACCAATCTTGAATATCTCGGTATATAATTACTAACTGCTAATCTTGCACTAGCTTTTAAGTGGTAATCTAAGGAGACGGGAACGATATGTTGTCTTAATTGTATTCGTCGTTGAAAATGCAGATTCACACAGTTAGGTAGAGCCAAAGAACGGTGTTAAATGAGATGCAATTCTGTTTAAATTAGGATACTTTATTTCCAGGAATAAATAAACTCCTACTTTACTTCGTCCATTAAATTCCAAAAGTTATTCTTAAGTTCTGAACTACGTGCTTTTAAAATTAGGTCATTTTGAAGGAGAAAAACTTCCATTTTCCTCAAGAGATAGAGAATATATGATTTCAGTTATTTCTTCCACATCGACATTACTATACGGGTAACCCATAAATGTAACAATTGGTTCTAGTCAAGTAAATTCTTGAAAACGTCATTCAAATTCGGTGTGAAATTTTATTATTTCATCATAATATTTCTCTTTGTTTAATGTACCTGCGTTTTTAAACAATTTATCAAAGATATTTTGGAAATTTTTTTCTTGATTCGTCATCACCTGAGAAGATATTAGCCTTAACGTGCTCTTGAAAGTATTAACAAATCCATTCAATTCTACTATAGTTTGTAGTTAGATTTTTTCCTTGCAGTTGTAAGTTCAATTCATTATAGATGGCTTGTTATGTCAACAGCAAAACCTAAATCCATCAACCGAACATTATCACTAAGTTCAAAGTACGCTTTCTCATTTGATTCCAAAAAAAATCTTTTACCTCTTGTAGTAGGTACTTGAATCTTTGTATCTTAATATCCGCGTCTCAGGTCTTAATAAAGGCTGTCACCCCAAAATGCTTTGGTGGTCCACCGGTCGATTGCGATCGACCACCGCTGATCTAAATCATCTTCAGAATCTACTTGGAGCCAACAGAATAATGCGCCACCACACGGAATGCAATATCTAATATTTACAGGAAAGCTTTCATATTCGATTTCTTTCTTCAGTTATTCATTGGATTTGTCTTCCACTGAATATACACGCTCTATGATCGAATAAGCATTAAATGCAAATATTGTCCTCTATGATAGCTAAGCGAAATGCTACTTTCTTTATATTCCACAATGGTTGAACTGAAATGTAATTGTAACTATTTTATCCTATAACGTAAGTTATCAGTATAATAACTATGATAGCTCTTGTTTTTCACGATATTGCACTTTTTATAATAGAGCCAACGATATCAAATTCTAAAGGTTTCCCCTTTTTAGATCTGATAATCAGTAAGATATAAATTTATTAATATATCCCATTTATGAAATCCTAATATGAATTTTTATCATCTGTAACTCTGTCTGCGTATATAACTTATTCATTGCGTCTACGATCTCTAGAACATTAAAATGTCGGTCATCCTTCTATTATATCATTCTTCCCTTAAAAGAATAGTTTGATTTATTGTGTTATTAGTTATGAAGAATTTATAATGATTTTGACACTTAAGGCATTTCCAATGCTTTATTTATAACATTTCATTTACTATGCTCAAATGTGTGTTCAGCTTAACAATACACAGTTCAAATCTAAAAATTTAATTAAAATTATTATCTGAAGAAAGCAATAATAAATTAACTTACTGTGCCACTTTCTAGTCTGATGTGCTTAAGCATAATGCTTCAATAAAATTCCTGTTCTTATTCTAGCTCAGATTACATTTTTCATCTGAAAAAAATCATTATACTATAAACAATTAAATAAATGAAAGTCGTTATATATCATTAAAGTGCTTAGGAGTTCATTAAAAGTCGGCAGTACTTCAGGATTTCTGTATTACTTATTATATGGCAAACGAAGAAACTTAGCAGTCGTAAAGAATAAGTGTAATCACGAATGAAATATAATATTGCGTTGGTCCTTCTTTTCTAACGTTTTAAATTTCAGTTCTCGCTCTATTAATTATTAAAATAATGTTTAGAATTTCCAGTAAGAATACGGACCTGCAATGTTAAGACCGACAGGTATGGTGTTTGGTAAAGCCGGCGGTTTTATTCGTTAAGGTCAAGTTCTAATCCTGAAGAAGGTATGGATACAAATACTTTTTTTCCAATGGCGGGAGCAATAGCCATTATAGGCTTTGTTCACTACTAATGCCGGAAGCTTTGGTCACTTTATTATAGAAGCACCTAACAGGTGGGCCACCGTCACTTCCTGTGAAGGGACAGATAATTTACAGCCATGCCTTCTCCGGGATTCGAACCCTGGCCCCTCGGTACATCAGTCAAAATCACTGACCACTTTCCCATCTGGAGCCGCCTACGTATACAGGATGTCCCAAAACGACCGCATAAACTCTGCAGAGTTAGATTCCTCGTTGGGAGTACATAAAGACTGCCCAAAGAAGCGTTCCTGTACGATCCATAGTTTACGAGAAAAATACGAAGAACAAAATATGACATTACTGCGGGTGCAAGAAAAAACACTTTATTAACACATATCAACAGCAGTAAAATTTAACATGCACAATTTAATGCACAATTTAACGCAGATGTTCAAAGTGTCCGCCGTGCATGTCGAGGCAGGCTTGAGCACGCCGTGGAATGGCTGTCATCACACGTTGCATCATCGCGGGGTCCACCGAAGTACAAGCAGCATGCAGACGAGCAACTAAGTCCATTGGTGTTGTCACTACGTCTCGATACATCAGTTCCTTGAAATGGACCCATAGGAAAAAATCCAACGGTGTAAGATCTAGCGAACGTGGCGGCCATAGAACCGGACCCCCACGTTCGATCCAGTGACCGGGGTATTCCATATCCAGCCAACTACGTACAGGAGCACAGAAATGCGCCGGAACCACATCATGCTGGAACCAAAGTCCCTGTATTGCCGCTAATGGTATGTCATTGAGGAACTCGGTTAAAACCTCATTAAGAAACTTCAAGTACGACTGGCCCGAGATCCGTTCAGGCAACAGATATGGTGCAAGCAGGCGTTCCCCGAGTATGCCGGCCCACACGTTAAGAGACCAACGTTCCTGATGTTCGGATTGCATACGGATTGACCTGGGACCACATATGGCTGTTGTGATGGTTGAATACCCCATCACGAGTGAAACATGATTCATCGGTACACAGGATATGTGCAATGAAACCATTATCTATGTTCTGTTGCTGCAACAGCCATTCACAGAAGGCCACGCGTTTCTGAAAGTCATTTGGTTTCAGACCTTCCACGGTCGTGTACCGAAATGGGCGTAGCCTCTCAGACCGTATAAGCCTGTGCACAGTACTTTTACTAGAAGTCATCTCGCGAGCTAATGCGCGTGTGCTTACCTCGGGCGTCTCTTCTACCCGCTGCAGTATTGCATCCGCCTGTGCTACCGTTAGGCCGCTCCGCGGTTTTCCGGTATCGTGAAGATTGGCTGTTGGCAAGACGCTTCCCGTATTTCGTAGTCTGTCTTCCAACCTACGGATGACGTTGACATCGGGAGGACGGCGGGACGGATATCGACGGGCATACTCCCTAGTCATTCGTAAGGCATTTCCATTACATCGGCCGTACATCAAGTACATGTCGCAGTAGTCACGAACGGAATACATGGCCACCATACGAAGACTACCGGTAGCTGCAAGATACAGCCTTTTAAATACCAGTTCAACGGCGGCTTAACGTCATTCCACGGCGCGCGCGCATGCATGGCGCGATATGCGTGGCGAACATTTTAAACATTATCGTCTGGAAAGATATGCCAATACTGCTGTTGATATGTCCAATAAAGTGTTTTTTTCTTGCACCGGCAGTGACGTCATACTTTGTTTTTCGTGTTTTTCTCTTAAACTATGAATCATACAGGAACGCTTCTTTGGGCACTTTTTATGTACTCCCAACGAGGAATCTAGATGTGCGGAGTTTATGCAGTCGTTTTGGGACATCCTGTATATGTAAATGTGTATCGATTTTGAGGCGTATGGAGAACTTAAGCAAGCGTAATTATTAAGCTATATTCATATGAAGTGATACATAGATACTTTTCTCAATTTTAGGCTGTAGATTAAAACTGAGCAATAAAATGTAAATTTCCATCAGCAGATCTTATGTGAAATTAAATCTGAATCATCTGAAATGTTTAGTTTATTCCATAATGAAGAAGAAAAATCCCCAAAAGATGCAAATTTGTCTTTTTTCAAAAATTCATTAAAAATATGTTTATCCATATTAGTTCTTTCTTCCTCTGTGCTCATCCTCATATATGTCGGATTCTCAGATAAGTATTTTGGACAACCAGATAAAGTGCATGGATAAACATCGTCTATAATTAGAGGTGTCCTTTATAAACTTAAATAACAGTGCCTTCATCTTTGATAAATAATCGTACCGAATGATATCATCTCAAAACTATGTCTCAAATACAACGCTCACTTGGAATTTTTTTTATCCAGAAATCCCGTTTTAATGTATCTTTTAGAAACCTGAATACCTGTATATGTTCATTGGTTTTATCGTCATACGATTTGCAGCCTGAAACGCAACATCGTGCGGGCATGAAAGAAGACTTAACTCATTTTAGCTCTACATAGAAGGTGATAGCTATATTTATTAACAAATACTAAAGAAATAAGTAAACTTAACTATCAGTGTGAACTTGAAAACCAAAACAGTATAACTACTTTACTTAAATTACTTAACTCAAATTTAGTAATAAAAAGTACATGAATAATGAAAAAACACAGTGCAACGTTAATGAACAGCACACAAACTAAAGTAGGAATTCTTCGCTTGCAATGTCTACACTACAGCACGAAGGGTGAAAGTTCAGACGCTTTTCGTGACGTTAAATCTCGTGACTCTGAAGCTGACCAGGCCATCTAAATTCACGAAGGTCACGCACCTACACAGTGCCTAAGCCTTAAGCCAACGATAAGCGCAAATTTTGCATCTTGGCCACGATAAAATTTGTGAACTTGATTTGATGTTAATGTCAGATAAGTCATTAAATGCAACTCATATTTGTAAATGTGGGTTTCCATAAACTTCTCTATGACTTCTTGAAAATAACGCAAATCTCTGTTCTTTTGGATACACTTTTGATTTTTTTTTTTTAGTCTGGAGATTTTACTGCTTAATTTGAGAAGACAGATAGCGTATTACACCCATTAATTTTAAGAAATTATGGAAATAAATAAATAAATAAAATAAAAGATTTAAGAATACTCATTATCATTCAAAAAATTATCTCATGTGGACACCACATGACTTCCTTCTTGTACGACCTATTAAATTAAACGCATTTTTTGCTGCGCTTTATATAAATTTATTTCCTCGAATTTTACTAGAAATGTATTTCTAATTCAATCAATTTTGCTCTCATTTCGTGATGAGGCAAAAATACATAAAAACGGAATCTTCGTTAAAAATTGTAGAATACAGAAAAACCTAAAACACCAAATACAGTTCAAAACAGTTTTTTTTTTTACAATTTAAACTAGAGTTCCTACGCAAAAACAAGCAATTCCGGCAAAAAGCCAAAATTTCTGTGCAGAAAATTGTTGAAAGTTCGCTTTTGATCACACTGGGCAAAAAGACACTGAAACTTGTGCGCCAACTAACTTAATTCGTTAACACACACTGACCAATGAAATAGAAAGCTTTGAAAATTTCATTTGAACGCGTGCTAGGGATGAAGTATGCAAATTTTTTATGACGTTGGTTACGCATCGTTTGAATGCTAGTATAAGTAAGGTCTAAGAGCGCTTTTCACGATGAATGAAAAAAAAATGGGAAAAACGATAGATCTTTCACCATTTGAAAAAGGGCTTATTGTTGGTACCCATTTAGCAATGGATTCAATTTCGAAGACAGCAAATCTCACTGAGTTCTCAAAAGCAGCCATATATAAGAGTTGCAAAAGTTGGAATCAGAACCCACAGTCTTGTTTCGAAGACGTTAACTACGGTTACAGCACAGTTTTCCAAGAGAGTGATCGGCATCGTCTCCGACAAATTTACGGCAGAATAAGAACTCTATTGTGCTTCACCTGACACAGATCGTCAACCAAAGCTCTTTCCAACAGATTTCAATTCGAATCATGCAGAGGATAGGAATGCATAGTCTGCAATGCAATGCCTGTGAGAAAACCATTCATTTCTACCCGACATGCAAGAATTCGTTTGCAGTGGTGTCGGGAAAGAAGACATTAGTCATCTGCGGATTGGAAACGAGTAATTTGGTCGAATGAATCACACTACATCTTATTTTGCCCTGATAGAAGACGTCGAATTTGGCGAGAACCCTGTGAAGCCTTGAATCCACCTTGCCTTACTCGCACTGTGCAAGTTTCTGGTGATATCATGATATGGGGCATCTGTCTGCTGGCATGGAAGTGGTGCCCTGGTTTCACTCGAAGGTAAACAAACAGCCATGGGATACCTATACTGCATTAAGTGCACCCTGCAGTATTACATTTTCACTCTGATGGCGACGGATACTTCATGGACGATAATGCATCTATACATCGTGCAAGAAGTTTTCAAAATTGATTGGCTGAATATTAGTCTGACTTCCAACACCTTCCCTAGCCACAGCATAGCTTTGATCTTAACCCCACAGAAAATATACGGGATATGGTGGAAGGACGCATTCAACAGCACTCTCCTCTTCCATCTAATTTACATCTAAAAGGCTGCATAGCCAATGCATAGTATTCTCTGGACATAAATGCACTCCAGAAACATGTGTAAGGTTTTAGTTAAACTAACCAAGTTTTATTTTAATTTAAATCTTTCTATCTCCTCTCTGTTTCAACTTCCCGTCAGAAGAAGCGCGCGTTTTCAGCTTATGCTAATTTTGAAGTAAAGCCAAGTACTATTTAAGCCAGAGGTAGAAACCTCTCAGTGTGAGAGAGCTTCAGTCTCAGATCACGGACACTCTGCTCGACGTTCGTCTGACCAGCTAGCAGTTTAAATTTATAAGCCATAGTGCTTACTACGTGATTGCATTGTAAAACAAATTGAAGTGCGCTAGTATTAGTATATCTTGCTACGCACCCTTTTAGGTAGAGGCCAATCTCCGCGAATCGCTCTGTGAGCAAAATTTGATATAAGTTCTATTTAATTTAGTTAAATATTATTTGATTGTTAAGTTCGACCCAAGTGCGGTCTTCTACTTTCTGTATCTCTCCCGAGTTGGGAAGTGTGTAAATAATACTGCTTTAATAAAAGAGGATTTTAAATCCCTTTCACATGCAGTCATTTTCCAGCTAGTACCTACATCAGAACAAAGCTAACATTTCATCAGCTCACTGTTCCAGTTCAGGACCTGAGATTTGAGGATAAGGACCCTATTACAGACTTTACTATGTTCTCCAAGAACACGCATAGAATACTCAGTCCTGACACATGTAGACTCGATGCCGAAACAAATCAGAGCTCCGTGCAAAAGGTGGTTCAGAAAAGTATTGATCTTGGGTTTCTAATTCTTTGGCTAGTGTGTGTAAGACACGGAGTATAAAGAAGGGGGTGAAACTGCAAGGCCACTTGGACTTAATACTTCCGTCTTTTTGTCCACGCTCCTGATTTTCTTTTGCTGATGGTTTTCACCAGATGCAGAGTAAAGGAAGCGCTGCTTTCTGAAACTCGAATTCGCTATATCTTCTTAGTAATAGAAGACAAAAGAGTCAGAAATGTTGCAATCACTAGATGCCGTTGCAGTTGTCTTTTGACGATTCTAGATGTGAACATTTATAAGGAAAAGAGGAAGCTAAGCTTCGCAATCGAGGAGGAAACGCTTACGTTTTTATGCTTTCGATTATGTTCATAACTATTCATATAAATTTTTATGCTTCTGGGGCTAATATTTTATTAACTAAAATTCTTGGATTCTCTTAACTAATGATTATATTTCCCTCTTCAAATCATAAAATTTAATTTACGGCTTTCATGGTTAAAGGCTTTTTATGAACGATTAATCTGAAGACGTCCTTTTTCAATTAGCGCTAACAAAACAATCATATTACTTTTAATAATATTTTAGTTTATTTTATTACTTTTAATAATATTTTAGTTTATTTTATTACTTTTAATAATATTTTACTTTATTTTATTACTTTTAATAATATTTTACTTTATTTTATTACTTTTAATAATATTTTACTTTATTTTATTACTTTTAATAACATATTATTATATATGTTAAATTTAATTAGTTTTCTTTTCTCTCTTATTTTGTAAAATACTTATATAGTAACACAGTTTGATAAGGTATGATAAAATTTTAGTAATTGTTACGTAGAATTTTGTGTTTCGGTCTTTAAATTTCTTTTCTAGCATGATGAATTAGTTATGATTATGTATCAAACAGCAATTTTGATACTGAATTTTTATCCTTTTTTGAAAAATGTCCATATCTTTGTTGTTTTAAAAATTAAAAATTAGTTTTAATATATAACACTGGAATAGTTCTACGAATTCATATTTAAAATCTTTATAGTTTAAAAAAAGCATAATAGTGAAATAAAAAAATGCATAGTTATAATAAAAAAATTCATAATAGTCCCTGCACTGTGCCAGGATTAAAAGCTTAATTTTTAATAACCATTTATTTATATGAATTGTTCATGCGATTTCATAATATTCGTAACTTATTTAATATGCTGACTTTATTTCATATAAAATCCATTTTTCATTACAACCGTCTGATGTCCTTATATTTTCACTTAACAATGCAAGCACGTTAATCCTAAATAACATCGTGTTCTTTTCCATTTATTATAAAAACCTACTTCGAACGGAAAAGATCAGGCAAAAAAATAAGTTTGCATTGCTTTCTGTAACTAAAATAAAAGAACAAATATTCTGTCATTTTTCTACAATTTCTGAAATTTAATTTCAGTCTCAAAATTCCCTGCTTTCATGTACGAAATGTAGCAGTGCATAACCCTATTATTTACAAGCAATCCAGTTGCTCTAATAACTTAAATAAATTCGTCTAGTTATAATCAGGTATGACATAAATGTTGCTTACCTTTAGAGTTATAAACAGGCTTGGGTTTTTATTCTCAAGCTTTTATTCTTGCTCCTCAAAGTTCTATAGCCATTGTTGCGTCCTGGGAAGAAATATAATCCCTATGTAAAATACACTCACTTCCAAAAGTCTAGCATGGAGAGGAAAATGCTGATTTCCGGAAGCCAATCAGAATTAAAGAGAAAAAGGATGCAATTCGCTGCAGAGGTAGATGGAAGTATGCGAATATATTATGTAACAGCCAATCGCGCTTTCATGTCAAGAAATATGCAAAAAAGGCAGTCTCATAAGAAGCTAGCTTTATAAAGGGTTACAGAAGTTAATTTTAAGTGCTGATAGAAGGTGTTTAAAACTTTCGTACAATTTGTTTTCAAGACATACGTGTTTCTACGACTTCCAGAAGACGAATGGAAGATTCTGAGCGCTGGCGTGCTGTGGGGCGCATTGAAGCAGGACAGTCGATTGTAGAGAAATATGATGTCATACAGATTACATATGAGTGAACTATACGCCCGGGTACCTCGAGTTTGTGTTCTATATCCGTCCAATCAAGAGGGGCACGATTACAGTGGTGCCGGGAACATGTCAATTGGAATGTGTCTGACTGGGACAATGTCATGTTTACTGATGAGTCAAGATTTGCTGTGGAGCCAGATGACAAGCGTATAAGGATATGGCGTGAACAACGAACACGCAATCAGTCCCAAAACATCACCGAAAATCACGCATTCCGAGGCAGAAGCATTATGGTGTGAGCAGAGATTTCATTGGGAAATCGCACCGACCTGCACATCTTTAAACGGGCTGTCCGGTATTGAGATGAAGTCCTAGAACCCATTGTGAGATTGTACGCTGCAGCAGTTGGCCCTACTTTTGTTTTATTGGACGATAATGCATCTTCCCATAGAGCTGACATCGTCGATGACTACCTGGACAGTGAAGGGATTGCGCGTATGGCGTGGCCAGCATATTTGCTCGACCTTAATCCCGTTGAAAATCTTTGGGATGCTCTCGGCCGTGCTGTATCTTCACGTTTCCCACCTCCAGCCACTCTTATTGAGTTGGAAACTGCTCTACAAGAAGAATGGCGTTTGCTTAATTCTGCGGTTGTTGACCACCTAATTGAAAGCACAGTCACAAGGTGTAAACTTTGTATACAGATGAGGAGGGATCACATACCCTATTAATATCTTTTTTTTTTCATTTTATGCTGTTTATTTTCACTTTATACATAATTCTGTTTAAGTCTCCAGTATGTCATTATCTGATAACATACAAAAATTTAATATTGTTTTCATTTCTGTATAGCCCACCAGCGGCCGAGCGGTAAAGACGCTGAACACTGGTAGTTCGGTTCGAGGTTCGAATCCCGCGAACGGGCTGGTGGCATGGGCGTTTTCGTGGTTTTCCTCATGTGTAACGTGTATACGAGCCAGTTTTCCTTAGAAAGTCCTCCACGAAGGCATCCCTCCCTTTAGGCAGATAGCCCTCGTGTGCTTTGCCGTAACTGAATAACCTAACCTAACTTAACCATTTCCGTATACAATTATTGATTTTGTTCTATGCATAAATATATATACTATTTTCCTGCCTAATTTTGTGTTAATCAAAGCAGTATTTGTTGATTTTTTTTTAATTTTACATCTTCGTGCTTAACTTTTGAAAGTAAGTGTACTACGGTAGGGTGAAAGGATGACGACTGCAGCGCTCTCTACATAATGCGACAAAAAGTGAACCATTTGGGGGAAAAGTGGTAATACGAGTTTCACCTCCTTCTTTATATTCCATGACTGTTTCAAATGTAAACATGTGGCTGCCTCGTTAGGCTTAGCGGCACTTAAACTTTTAAATTGATAATTCTACAACTATTGCATGTAGATTATCTAAAGGCATAAATACCTTAATCGGAATATAAGAACAACATGATTCAAACCCGTTTTTGCACAGTTACGTGTTATAGCAGTCCCGTATACAAAATTTCAGCATTCTACGACACTAATTTTTGAGTTATGCGAGATACGTACGTACAGACGTGATGAAAAAATCTCTTCCGAATCCATATTAAATTCCTTCTGCAATCCGCTTTGAAAAAAAAGAGTGATTTGTTCTGTTCATACGTACGAATGTCACGCAAAAACTTCGTTCAGATGAATTCGAGAGCGCTCATAATGGATGTTTTCGTTGAAACATGATACCTGAAATTTTTCGCGAGTACAGTACTTCCTTTCCTTCGTACTAGGGAGTAAAAACGAAATTTTTTTTCATTCTGAAAATATTCAAAAGAAAAGTATTTCAAAATAGAAATTCTTCTTAAAATTATTCGAATCCAAAGACACGAATACTGCCATATAAGCAGTACTTTTGCCGCCGGCCATCAATTGCTATATATTCTTCCCCCACAAAATAAATAAATAACTAAATAAAAAGTAAGTAAGAGATTCAGTTGTATCTTTAGACCACTCCAGGGCTTACTAGGAAATGGCCCACCCACTTGAATCACTGATGTAAACGTATATGCCAAGTTAAATTTTATCCGATAAAAAGGGCGAATCGCAATGAATACCATTATTTCCTAACAAGTCAGTAATCACAAACACAGTTCTCACGCGAAATTTTCATTACTAGCAGGAAGAATCGAAGTGTTCCATTTATGCCACTTCGTTTATACAAGCAAATAACTCATATATATTCAAGTATTCGCATATAGATTTTCAATTGATTTAATGAGACGAAAACAGTTAATTGCAAAGACTTCATGGCATCTATAGAATTTACCATTTACGTGGTAAATGTTCTAATTTCTATGAGGAGAAAACTTCAAATAATTGTTATTTTTTTTCCTTTTATGTTGAAGGACTGAAAGTACTCGTAATTGTCAAAACATTTCATGGTTTTGCACATTTCGTACTCTCCGTACTCCATAAAGAACAATTATTTGTTAGATTAATTTATCGGGAGTGATTAACTCATAGATTCTTTTCCCTTCAATCCCTTTAATAGCAGTCTTCTAATAGGCTACTATGACATCAGACATGCGCCAAACCATTCGACGCAAAACTTTACGCTTACTTTACGCTTAATTTATGCTTACTCTTCCCTACTTGATTGTATCTCCTGCTTTTGAACACATATATATAAATCCCAAGTATTGAGTGTTTAAATTTTCTAAATTATTATTATTAAACAACGCAAAAAGCGAACAGTACTTAATTTGTGAAAAACAGTAAATTCTGTGAAGTATCCATGATTTTGCATGTTTACACAAATCTGACAAACAAGTTCTTCATTAACTGGAAAATTCCTTAATATTCGCAATCTAGATTATGATTATAATTTACTTAAAACTATAGACACAGAAGAGGAGTTTGTAAAAGCTTATTTTAAATCCTTTCTCTTTTTTAGCTCTGAAATTTGCCAGACTCATTTTAATGCAATATTTTCCGTATGGCTCTAAAAAGTTTTCCCATTCTGCATTTTACTCGTGTCTTTTTCCTTCTGAATTTCTCAAAATTTTCATATGCCACATGTTTTATTGCATTTATTAAATTTTAATTCCTTACCGATCGTCTTTATTCGTAATACTGGCACCACTAACTTTACAGTTATTATTGTTTCTACTTTGCTTTTGACGCCTTTCATCATCTCTTATTTTACGGGAAGACGTTTACTCTGAGTGCTGTTTCCTCAAAATGTTCGAATCTTAAAATGTTAACTTGATAAAAAAAAAAAAAACACGTCTTCGAGACCAGAAGCTCAGGAAAATGATGGTATTCAAATTTCTTCTCTCAAGGTTCATAATTTGGAGTTATGATTCAGAAATCGATAAAAATAAGTACAGAATTATGCGCATAGGCATACATCATAAAACTTTAAATCCTTCTTAAGTATCCTCAACTGTTCTGTAATACGTCTGAAAGAAAATTTCAGTTAATAAAATTAATTGCCTAGACGCAGTGAAAGAAAATACAAATTTGTCTTTTCTTCCTGTCTGTCTACTACAGACAGGAAGAAAATTAATCCAAATACATGTTATGCGGCTTTAAATACA
>KK113790.1:874442-894904 GCA_000611955.2 Stegodyphus mimosarum
CTTATATTTGAGTCAAACAACCTATCTATTAGCTCTAAGTAGCCTCGGAATAACGGGGCTTCATCAACAACGCAAGGCCACCGGATGGCAAGGACAAAGTTGTACTCAGCGATGAAATTACATAGTTCACCCCGCGAACTAATTGTTAATGCTCACGTGACCGCCGTTTAGAGGAAATCAGGCGAGGGGACTGCGCTGGTCTGAGCCAGTCAAACGAGAAGGCATTTCCGAGAGGTCGTAGAGCAGGAAACTTATTTTACCTGTTTGAAATCAAGAGGAAAAACTTTTATTTTCTGACATTCGAAATAAGAGGATGAAATTATTTCATTCAAATGCTGCCAACTCTGAAGAGAAAACTTTATGTATTATTGTCTAAAATATACAGCCCATTGTAAGCAGAAAAGAGACAAAAGGGACTTCTAATTTCATTTTCAAATGCAGCATCGTAACGATTCATTACATTCAATGTTTTTTTCAAAAAATTACTAATGCAGTTTGTTTCCTGAAAAGATATATAAAAATGTCGTGAAATAGTTGTTGCAGAAAGAAAGCGGCTCTGGAAATGAGCATCCACTGCAGAATAATGTTGTTGTTTAAGCTTAACTCACTTATCTAACCTTATCAAAATAAGTTGACGAGTTTTATTCTCACAGGGACCGGAAGTCTGCGTCTGTCGTTGTCATGGGCTTTCAACAGCCTATAGGCATCGCCATCGGTTACAGTACATCTTTGCCCAGCTCCGCCCACAATTTTAACAGAAAGCGGTCGGGGGATTGCCGGGGTCTCCTACCCTTTTCTCCTTCCACCAAACCACTCGAAAGGACTTCGGCTGGATGTGTATTTTAAGTGCCCCCATGCCACACCGACACTATACACTTGCAAAACATACATGCCTTCTCCGGATTCGAACCTGAGCCCTACGATACAGTAGCCAGGAGTACTAAAACAATTATACCGATCGAGGTGGTTTGTAAAATAATAAATATTATTAAAGACTTTGCTTTTTTTTTAGTAACCTGTTCCGCTCCGGATTCGAACCTGAGCCCTACGATACAGTAGCCAGGAGTACTAAAACAATTATACCGATCGAGGTGGTTTGTAAAATAATAAATATTATTAAAGACTTTGCTTTTTTTTTTAGTAACCTGTTCCGCTCCATTATAATCAGCGGAGAGTAGTTAAAAATTAATTTAAAAAACTTATAAGCAGTTTCAGAACTCTTTGCAATTTCATTTACAGAAACTTTTGCTAAGTAATACTCAGTTACTTGCGATACTCTTCAAGAAAAGTAAATCTGTTTTTTATTTATTAAGAGACTAAAAATTTAAAATAATTGGACGAATTGGTAATTCTTCCAATTATTTTAAATTAATTAATAAATTTTAAATTAAAATTTAACTTAAACTGTTGACAAATTTAAAATGCTTGTAGAAGTATGTAAATATCATAGGAATTTTTATTTCAAATTAAATATTTTTATTATTAACTTTATGCAAAAGCTTTCACTCAGTTTTTTTAAACATATTCAAGCTATTATAATTAAAAGTTTTGTCCTGGAATGAGCAGCTTTCGAGATATATGATTTTTTTTCCTTTTATGATATTACATTATCGTTATGATTTATTTTATAGTTAATTATAAGTAGATAGTAGAAAGAAATTTCGAATTTGTTAAGCTCGGAATCTCCATGTTATTGTCCTGATAATCCCTCTTAGTATTCAACTTGCGGTGTTTACTTTTGCAAGTTGTAAAAATTATTCTACGGTGATATTTATTTCTATTAATTTTTAATTAACAAACTTTTCTTAGCTTTCTTCAACCCTCAAATATTATATCATATGATTTTGGAATATAAAATGTAACCCTGTTGATCTGAACTAATTCGGGCCGACTCATTTTGGAAAGCACACGTTTTTCTAAATAATCTAGGATAACAATTTTTGGCAACCAAATATGTAATATTAAGCAACAGCATACATTATATAATACTTACACATCTATATTAAAAAACATTTACGTATATCCATTTCATTTAAAATATAAATATCTTTTGAGTTTTCTTGCAACGCTTACTGGCATTTATAACGGTAGGAGCAAAACTTTCAGTTTTTTTGGGGGGGGGTGCTGTAAATACAGTATAAATTCTTGCTTAAGATTTTTTCTCTAAAAGGTCTGATTTTCAGAGATCGGAAATAAAATTCATAAAGTGTAGTCTGTTTTTTTTTCACGAATATGATATTCACGAATATAATATGATTCTCATTTATTAAATATTAGTGCGTGAGAGAAATCTATTCCATAGTGTTAAGAATACGCATTTTATGAAATTTTGTTAATGATTTTAAGATATTTTTTTAATTCATTTTCATTTAAAAGAAATTTTAAAAAATTCATTTAATTTTTTTTAATTCATTTTCATTTCAAAGTTTTACTTCCTTAAGAATAGAACTTTTTAAGTTTAAATTGACTGACTGATCGATTTTTTTTTTGTTTTGTTTTGTTGTCTGAGAAACTTGTTATGGGTATATGATAGAATATGATGAATCTCTAATCACATGTTTCAAAATAATTTCAGCAAATATAGCCAAGACAACCTGAAGAATATTGTGCTGGTCAAATCAGTGAGCCAATGAAATCAATCATTTAATTAAATCACGATCCTAATATAATCAATGAATGAGATAATGTTATTATGTTTGTTATATTATAATATAGGTAATAATATATTATACTATCGTGTCAGGCCTTCTTATGTATCATAAAATTAAACCAGAACTCTAAAAAGACAAGTAGCAAATTTTCGTTATGTCCTGTAAGTACTACAGAGACAGAAAAAGGATGTAAAGCATCCTTTACTAATCCATATAAAGTTTAACAGACGGCACCAACTCGCGCTTACAAAAGCCAATAGCTTTGGCTTTAAATAAAAGCTAATGGATGAATTAAAATAAATAAAATTTAAGTATAGCCTAACGGCTTCACAGTATAAGTAGCTCCCAAACTGCCTCTGACCGAAGTCGGCGTAAAAAAGCGTGATGGCAAGAATAACTCAAAGCCGCAAAATACTGATCGCTAAAGAATCTTGTAGTAGTAATCTTTTTAAGTTAGCAAAGAGGCCTTCAAGCAGACAGAAGACGCACTACTTTTTACCCTAGAAAACCTTCCTTTCAATACGTTCTTCATTCTATCTAATTTGCATATTGCGTGAGCTAGAAATGAACATTCTGACATGGAAATGGAAGCGAGGCAGATAAGAAAGGAAATTAACGTAAAATAACCAGTTAAGAAACTTAAATGATATTCTACAGTACAATCTGCATGCAATTGATGGTTACAGAAATATTCATTGCAAAAAATGACTATAACTACCATACGTCTTCTGCATGATATCAAAAAGGTTATAGTTAGTTATTGCTATCAAATTTGGAAACTTAGAATTAATTAATGAGTTAAAGGAGATCACTGAAAAAGTCTGAAAGTTACCTCTTTTAGTGGTGTTGGTGGGTGAGGTCTTTTGGTGCCGTTGGGGAGGAGACATCTTTTGATCTTGTTGCTGTTGGATTTTAGTTTTGACTAATTTCGATTATTAATTGATATGAAAAATGCTATTTCCTCTTATAAGGCACTTTAAACTAATATGGGTAACCAATTGCTAGCCCACTGCTTTTTAAACTTCATTTATTAATAAGTCTTTCCATTTAAAAAGTTCTTTAGCCTCTACCTTGAAACAAATTCTCGTGGGTGTTCTACGGTAATTACAAATGTTCTAGTTGAAAATTCTCAAAAACATCTTGAAAATCTGTTTTTCATAGACCGAAACTGAAGATTTAACATTTCTAGCTAAACAGACTTCTTTTCTTTCCCAAAAGCGTAATTATTTTCAAACAGAAGATTGCAATGAAGAACCTTAAGATCTGTTCTTGCTGGTTTTCATATACATAGTTTTAAAACCAAAATTTTTAAAATTCCTTTTTCCCACTTGTATTTATCATATTTTGACGTTTTGGATATTAAAAAAGGAGTTTTAATAATGCTCATTACGAATTTCATTTTCATCCTAACATCCATTTGTCTTAAAATGAAAGCGCTTAGTTCATTTCCTTTTTTGATATGCTAGCAGAAAAATATAAGGGGGCAGACATTATTAACCAATGCGAAATATTTATAGCGTATAAATTCAAAATATTTTCAGGGTCGTTAGTTATGTCTTTGATATGTGTGAAAAAAGTATTGTGTAAGACTTGAATTAAATTAGAATGATAATTAAGTTCATACGTAATTAAAAGTTTCATTAGTTGATTGTCACGAAGGGATCTCTTAAAACATATTTAGCTTACACCCTCAGCATTAAGAATCTTGCTCTGATTTCATACGTAAGATATTTTATTAGATGACTACTTTCTGTTAGTTTTCAATTTCTTTAAATGTCTGGGAAAAGATAAAGAGGGAAGGTTAGGTTATTCAATTATGGCAAAGCACACGAGGACTATCTGCCTAAAGGGAGGGATGCCTTCTTGGAGGACTTTCTAAGGGAAACTGGTTCGTATACACGTTACACATGGGGAAAACCACGAAAACGCCCATGCAGCCAGCCCAAAGAATATGTACTGTTAAGAAGGAAAACTTCGCAGAAGCAGAAGTGGCTCCCTTCCAACGAAAAGGGAAACAACTGCGCATGCGTGAAATATCTGTCGCCAAAAAGCGCCAAAGCTCGAAGCTGAATGTCGAAGTTGGTTTGGACACGTTAGACCCTTACGTTTAGCAAGAGTTTAAACAAAGAATAGGTTCTTTGGTTTCAAGTAGCGATATGGACAATGGAAGTTCAACAGCCAGTGAAAGTGAAACTTCGCCTAATATTTCATCATTTCCGAGTTTAAATTATGGCGACAAGTCAAAGAACGATTCATCTTAACACGTGTTCCTCAATTTCCTATACACGTCGCGGAGGGGGAAAATGTCGGCTAGGTACCGAAGAACCGGCATATCACAGAGGGGAAATTCTCGCCAACAGATTCCGTCGCCAAATCCCTTGGCGAATGTTCCCTTTTCTTTGTAGCGGCGTTGCAGACAAAGTGGTTTACATTGCGTCTATGGAGCCTTTCCTTCTTTACATAGAGGTTCTTTGGCCAACCCGTTCGCGGGATTCGAACCTCGCGGCCGAACTACCAGTGTTCAGCGTCTTTACCGTTCGGCCGCTGGTGGGCCTAAAGAGGGAAGAGCAAAAAGTATTAAAAAATGTAGAAATTATTTTAATAACTGGCTTTTACATAAACGTTTTAGAAGCTACAAAAGCGTGCCGAGATATGTAAATAAATCAAAGAAATATTCAGACATAGAGGACTAAAATGACTTGATAATGAACAAAAATGTTCTGAATATGAACCTAAATAAATTAGTTTTGAAATGTAATTTTAAATGTATTACCGAAGTTAGTGACAATTCTTTCATTTATTTAACTGTTGCTGAGCATGATCCCATAAATTTCTCATGCCATTAAAGTCTATACATTCAGTTATAGTTATTGAGCTACAGACATTAAGATAATTACATAATAAACACACTATGCATTTATAACAACGAACTCTAAGTCACGATCCTAATAATAATATCAAGTCCAAAAAATGTCTTATTTTTTTCATACTTTGAGCGCTTCGCATCAATTTTTTTTATATGTCGGTCTAATTACGTGTTTTTTCCTGTTTCGCAGTCATATGATTCTATGTCGTTTGCTTCCAAGCAATTAGCCAGTGGTTTATTTAATTATTAGTCCAAAGGGGCAATTTGACCAGAAAGATAATTAATTTCGTTTTGGCATTTTGTGTTGTTATGACTTTCATATGTGTGAAAAAGATATTGTGTGGGCTTGAATTAAATTAAAATGATAATTATGTTCATATGTAATTAAAATGTTTCATTAGTTGATTTTCGTGAATGGAACTCTTAAAAGCCAATCCCTTATGCTTTACTTCACTTATGAGGAGCCTATTTTCTAGAACGACAACCTTAAATTCTTTCTTCCTCAAAACATTCTTTGCTTCTTATCAATTTTCAGAAAAAAAAATTATTATTATTGTTGTTAATAGTTAATTTCGTTGCCAATCATTTTCTTTCATATGAAATGAAAATGTCATCCAAGTAGAGTTTTATTTGGTAGAGTTTTATTTGCCACAGAACCCGTTATGAGATAGTTACAATTTATACCAAGTACCTTAAATTCTTTAATTTCCTCATATTTCAAATAGATATTCCATTTTTTGTTGTAAATAACAAAAACAATTTTTTTAACAGTTTTAATCTCACATATTTGCTGTCTCACGACTTCTGAATCACATTGGAACTTGCGCTATGTAATTTAGAACATTGAATTTAAGTGGCACAATGATTTAAAAGTACTTTCCAGTCTCCAATAAGCCATACAACATTTCTTTTCCGAGTATCGGAATACCTTTTTTTGAGTTAGTATTTTGTCTTGTTAAAATTTGAAGAAAAATAATGGTGAAAATTTTATATAAATTTTTAGTTATCTGCCTTAAAAGTATGTAACGGAAAACTGACCTTCAATGCTGAAAGTTCATTCTGTTTAATTCATAAAGGCTACCACACCAGTATTTTGTATTTTCTGCTGCATAGCGTCTAAAAACATTTTAATATCATTGGAAGGAATGCGAGCAGAAAAGTTATACGATGAATAAAGTTTTGATGTTGTTTGCTTCGAAGCTCAATTTTTTTCTGTAAGTCACTTCTGAACTTTTTCTAGTAGTTTTATAGGAGAAGATTATTAGTTTTGGAATAACAAAATCAAATAATTCAGCAAATACACTCTTGATTCCCGACTATGATTTGATTGCAGTTATGAACCATTATTTTCATATTCTGACTTTATTACATACATAATTTTAAACGCTCATGCAGAATTACTTAGCAATTAAATACAAAGATATTTATGGAATAAAAACGATTCATGGGCTAAAAATGATTCTTGTGGATTTAAAAGGCCTGATGTGTTTACTAAACGGAAAATTTCAAGTGTACTAGCACCATTATTTTTTGAGTTTATCATTTCCAAATCCATAGGAAAAGGAGCACTGTTTAACTCATGTCGGTGAGGAAAAAGGGATAGTAAAACTAAAAGTGGATGGTGTTTGCAAAAATAATATGTGGAAGTTGTGAAGTCTCATAGTTAAGATGCGTCACTTCCAGCAAACTCGGCAACCAATGGCATTTCTTCTCAGTAACGTGATAAGGGTTATTTAGATCTAACCTCAATGTGTCGTGCATACTTTTCCTTTTGAATCATTTAAGCCAACTCCTTTCCCGACGTTACTTCTTACCGTTGAGTCTGCTGAGCTCCTTTGTTGATTAGCACAAAATAGCTTAAAATAGTATACAATGTATTCTTTCACCACCAAGATTTAACTACATGTGTAGTTGATTAAGGAAAAAGGAATCGTAGCAGATGAAAGAAAAATAACACAAAAGCTCTATCAAATAAATAAAAGACTAAAATCTAAATCTAAGAAAAAAAAATACATATTCGTTTAGAAGTGCTTCAAAATATATACGCGTAAACGATAATGCTGATTGCGTAATTGTTTTTACTTCACAATTATATTTCTGTTATGATATAACAAGTTCTGTATGTTATTCTAAAACTCCATGAAAATGATGAGGTATCATAATAAGAAATATGCTTATGCATTTTCAAGCATTATTTAACGCATCTCAATAAGCCATTGCTTACCTATGCAAAAGTAACTTATATTAACTTATAAGTATATTTTCTACAGGGTATAAGTTCATTTTTATTGAAAAAATGCACTACAGAATGACTACAAATTAATTAATGACACAGCTTAAGAAAGCATACATAAAAGTTAAAATGCATTGTAATAGAAGTAAAAAAAAAATCACTTAAATTCTAATATTTTACACTCTTGTTTGCTTACACATGTATTCACTTATAGTTCTTGCTCACTTATCGTTCTGGTAACTTAAAAAGTAATTTCCTGTTCTTCCTACTAATTTTATAGATAAACTGATATAAGAACAAAATTTTATTGCATGAAAATTTAAAAGTGTTGTCAAAACTCCGCATTGGTTTTAAAACATACTGTTCAAGATTTCACTAACAATCATCTCTGAAATATCAAGTACAACTAATATTATTATTTTACTCCTTTTCTCGATATTTAGTCCTATACAACCTAACACTAGATGTGTAAAATAATGTTTATATTAAATATATATTAAAAAGTGCATACATTGTTAGGCAATATTTTTGCTTCTATATAATGTGAAAAGTTACAAATATTCATAATAGCAGAAAATTCATAAAAGTAACTTGTTGCCGTCACTTTAAATTTTGAATTAGTTGTCAAACTAGCATTGCCATATGAATTCTAGTTTTTATAGAAAATTTGCTTTTTATCATTCTCTAATAACAGTGAATACAGTAAAAATGTAAATTAAAAAAAAATTTTTAATCGGAATAATTAAGGGGCATGTCAATATCACGTAGAAGGTACGGAGTAAAGTTACAAAAAATATTTACTAGGTGAAAAGATAATTTTAAAATAAAAAATTCCAAGAAGTTTCAAAAGCAGTAAGCAAGCAAGGCAATGACAATTCCTTTTATGTGTGCGTGTAATGACCGGGTGCTTTATTTAATGGCTATTAACCTTGCGCCACTACAGAGGCCGGAAATGGGGGCCATCGCATTAGGGAAGCACCTAATAGGTGGCCATCATTGCCTCCTATGAAGGGACGAGCAGTTAGAACCATACCTTCTCTGGGATTCGAACCCGGGCCCATCGCTACGGCAGTCAAGGTCACTAGCCACTGTACCAGCTGGGCGTCTTGATAGTTTATATAAATGTACTGAAACTTGGCATTTTGTAATTCATACTGTAGGGTTTCCATTAGTTTGCATAATAAATTTATTTTCAGTTTGATACTTTTAATGAACTTCTCAACTTCCGTTAGTATTTTTTCTCACCAGGATGTAAATTTAAAGTTAAGTGAAGTGCATATTTAAATGGGTGAATATCTGAGTTTATTCAGAGCGTGTTTTCGCCAGCCAGCGTATGTTTCGTTGCTATCTCGCTATTACGCTAGTAAGCCTCTTGACCATTTCGGATTATCGTCACGCCTATTAGGTTTTTGTGAGTCAACCTTTTAGGTGTAATTTAACGTGCTAATTCAGCACTATTTTATTTTAGATTTGACTTGAATTATGGTCTACATTTAAGTTTTCACCACAAATTGGCGGCGTTTTTGTAAAGTACGAAGATCGTGCCTTTCTGTTAAAGTTTGAATTAATAAAGGGTTACTTTTCATCCTTCTTCTGTGCTCGTATTTCCTTTACACCTGTGTGAGAATTCGCCAGGTTAATTGTAGGACTATTTCTAGTTTATGTAAAATAACAAAGACAGATATTACAATACTACCTGATTAAAGTTAGTTTTGCGAATAAAGTTATATATTTAGCTTAGGAATTTCTCTTATTTTTAGGAACCTAATTTTTTTGTTATATTAAATAATGAGAATAAAAAGTGGTTTTCATTCTCCTACATGCTGCAAAACAGATCCCTTTATTAGAGCATTTTAGGCATAGTAAATGATAAGACTGGAAACGCTTATGACGCCAGATTTTCTTAGAAACAAAAAAAGATTGTTTTACGTTGTTTATTTTTCAAAAGACGATAACAAATTAAATAAATATAGATCTTCAAAATTAATAAATAAAGCATTTTAATTATTATAAGCAGTTATTACTATTATATTAATAAATGATCCTTATGAAAATCAGTGGAATTTTATTTGCATTATCATATGAAGATCTCAGCCAAGAAAGTCCACTAAAAATTTTTAGCTCAGACTCTCGCGGATCTTAAATCCGGCGTTGACCCTGAGTAACGGAAGCAAGTCAGTATAGTCAAAACAAATTTCCGAAAAGAATGTACATCACCAGAAAATAATTAGATATTAACAAATCTTTAACGGCTTTAAAGATACTAAACAACTTTAAAGAAATAGAAAAGTACATAAAAATTAAATTACTCAGTGCACATTTCTGTACGGTCCATTCGCATTAAGCCTTTTGGTGATGCAAATAATCTTTTAAATGTTTATTACCTGAATCTTAGATATAATTTGAATGGCCGTTTCTACAAACATAATCATTGTGCACACCCATAACCCCAAAACTGCAATGGAAATCACGCACCATGAAATAAATAATCCTCACCTTATTCAAATAAATTCCCTCCAAACTGAAAGCCTTCACTTTCCATGGATGAGAAGCTTGCGAATATTGAAATTCTAGCCATGAAACTATACTGAAACAACTGAAAGACCACACATCATTAACATCAAAGCAGTGAAAGGGGAAATATAGAAATCACAGTGTGCTTATGAAATTTGCTGAGGAACACGTATAACATGTGAGTGGATATTTACGAGAAACAGGAAACAAAACAAAAACCTCCATTTGCTTCGATCGGTATGGGAAGCAGTTATCTGTTCCATTTACCGATATTGCATTTGATGAACAGCATCTTTACACCGTTGCCTAGTTACTATCATCGGAAAATTTGTAACAAAAGATAACTGGACAGCCGCTACGTCTAGTAGTCACGCACAACAGAACTGACAAGCAGCTTTGGTTGCATAACGCAGTACCCTCTGAAATGTTTCTTCCAATACCTACGTGAAAAAAAAAGTGTTTTGAATTTAAAAAAAAATGCAGTTCGATTATAAAATCGATTGATAAAAATTTAACTGACACACTTTTCGAGAAAATATTAATCTCTTAGAAATATTTTTTTTAGTATATCTCTACCCAAGAAAACCCTGCTTATAGCAAAATGAATACTCGTGATGATCAGGGCGATTAAGTTAACATATACTATTTATTCGTTTTAAGCACATTATTAATAAGTGAGTAGGGTTTTTTTCAGTGATTAATCAGTGAATGGAATGCTTCAGTATATGTGTCTCTAAGTAGCATTCAATTAAAAGTGGCATTTCAGTGCAAATGAATGAGCAATTGATTTCGAAAAATTTAATAATTCATATAGAAAAAAAGAAACTGTAGAAGAAATCAGCACGATCAGAAAGCAATCTGAATAAAATGAGTAATGAAAATGCATAACGTGTTTTCGTTATTTACTCCATTGAATACAAATTTGCACGGTTCTCTTTTTATCTGAGAACACTCCTTAAACTGGAAGAAAAGCATGAATATGAACGGTAAAAAAAGTAAACAAGAATATAATTCTAGCGATTAAAAAAAAATATGAAAGCTTTCAGAATTTATATTACGCCCAAAGGGGCGTTTTTTCATTTACATAACACATACAAGTATCCAGAGCATTTAGGCTAATGCCTCTTTGGGCTAAAAATATTTAAAAACAACATAACTTTAGAATTCCCGATAGACAGTCTCGCACGCAGGATATAAAAATGTTTTTTCCCGTAAGGTGTTGTCATTGCTCACTTTGAAATCATTGAGTTTGTTAATCAAAAATCCGTCACAGTTTTACAAAATATAAAATACACAATAAAATAAATTCAAAATTCGGGATTCCAGGTGTCCAGTACTGTTGCTTTTTCACTGTTAAATTCTTCATTATTTAATTTCTTTAAATAGAATATAGGGCTAGAATATTTGGTGGCAACAATTTGAAAAATTATTCAGACTTTTATACTTTTATAGTGATTCACCGCAAAATCTGGTTTTGAGGGTAATAGATTTTCTGGGCTAACGCTCCTTTGGGCTAAAAAAGCTTACTATAAAGTAACTTGAAATAATTTTCAATCATACCTAAGAGTGCTAGGAAAATTTTTATTTCATTCTGACTTCTTTCATTCTGATAAAAAACGGAATTTCGAAGATTGTCTGAATCTTCATAAAGTCGTTGTTAGCATATTGCATGACAAGAAGAATTCTATAATTATTTAGTATAATTTATTAACTAGTAATACTATATTAAATTTCTAGCATTCTTTTATTACGTTTGAGTGATAATTTTTTATAGATTATTAATAACTAATAAAGTTCAGTTACATATAAAAATATTAAAATCTTAAAAAAAGAATTATCAGTATTTTTTCTTTTTGGAACTGAAAGAAAAATAACTTATCCGAAAGAGTATAATACACACTGTTAAACATTAAACTAGTTCATCAAGCAGATTTAACCATTTTTAATGCTTTCCTTACAATGCATAAGTTGTGCATTAAACTAAGTCATTTTTCTGTTGAAAACTGCATAAATACTTTAAAATATTAAACAAAAACAAGTTATGATTACATGATTTACTTCCTAATTAAATTAATTTATTCCTAATTAAATTTATTTATAAATTAATAAAAAAGTGTGTCGAACAACCTTTTAAAAATTCACTTACTCACACTAATTAAAAAAACTAAAAATAATTCATAAAAGACATCAAATTAATCTAATTATTTAAACAAGAAAAGTGTTCCAATACAGAATATAAGCCTATGATCATACTGACATTCATGATTATATTTATCCGAAGACAATTTGGCAACAAACTGATGACTTTTATCAACAAAACTTCTTACAAAAATGCTCTACGAATACTTACACGGATCAAAAGCAATTTTGCCAACCGGATCTGATGAATACTAAGCAATATATCAAAATATTTTACTCAAACTTTTATCGGAATTAAGTAATTCAGTAAACGAATTTTTCTTAATGACTTAGTTTATTCATTCTTTTAGAGCTAGGAAAACAAATTCATAGTCAAAACATTTGATGGCCATTTTAGACGAGCTAGTGAGTTCTTTCGATCTGAAATTAATCTAAAATGCATGGATAATATCTAAGTAGAATAAAATGAGCACAGTAATGTATATAAGTGTAATAAAAACACAGTAAAAGGAAGAAGGTATAGAATCCTGATTCTGTAGAATTTAGAGTCCTTCAAACCCTATTAGACCAGCACGCGAGTTTTCGCTCCGTCTTAAATATTATGTCAAAGTTCTTAAAGCTGTAAAGAACATTTTTATTTTACTCTTGAAATTAAACAGAATACAATAGTTGTGCTTACAATCAAAACACTGCTACTTGGAAGTATTTAAAATAACAAAATTAAATTATTGTAAGCGGAGACTACACAAAGTAGTCTACTTAAGCTGTCTCACTATGTCATAACGCGTTTGAAAGTCAGCTAGCAAAATTGCTAAAGCCAGGCTATTCATTGGCACAGCTGATCAAAATAAGGGATGCTGCCAAAAGCTCTAATAAAAGCTCAAAACCCTCGACATAAATGCTATAACAACTAATTTATATCCTGGTAAGGACTAGGAAAAGAAGAAGTACAGTAAAGATTCAAATCATAATACACTGGTTATCATACATTAAGGAAAAATAACAAAAATAGCGATAACTCCCTCAAAAATAAGTCTAACTGTGTAAAATTTGAATATGTTGCCAAGTAAGAGTAGCTGAGTAAAACTGTAATATGCAAATTAGTGGCGCTGCACTCGGAATACGTCATCTGCGAGGAGCATAAAAGTCCATGTTTGAGAGCAAGCCCACATATTTCACTATGATAGTGACATCGGAAATCTGAGATAGCCAATTCGTAACAATGACCCCCAGCCTGCCATTTCCTTGCAGAACTACAATGGAGAGCCATTGGGAGACTAGAGGCAGGACAAAGTCAAACAGAAGTGGCCAGATGGCTAAATGCGAGTTCTTCTGTGGTTCATAGACTTTGGAGGCAATTCCAAACCACAGATTCGGGATCTAGGAGGTTCAGTCAAGGACGGCCAACTGCTACGACGAGCGCCGATGACCGATATTTGACATTATGTCCAAGCAGGAATAGAACCGCTACTCCAACTCTTCTTAGATCCTCCCTTGCTGCAGTCACCGGAAGGTTGGTGCCAACGTCAACTGTGTGGAGAAGGCTTCACGAAGGTGGTCTGTATGCGAGGCGACCAGCCATTTGCGTGCCGCTCACGGCACGCCATAGAAGGGACCGTTTACAGTGGGCACAACAACATGTTCACTGGACGCCTGGTCAATGGAGGGCTGTTCTCTTGACGGATGAGTCCAGGTTTAGCCCAGAAAGCGATAGTAGGCGTTATTTGATATGGAGAGAACCTGGAACCCGTTATCATCCGTCAAAACTGAGACCTTCGATTTGTTCATTTTATACATGTGCTAATTTCTATACTACCATAATTGTCTGGTAATTTCTTTTTATGTTATTTGATACCTTACCGTGTGTTGTATGTTGTGGGTAAGTTTCATAAAATTCTACACTCAACTTTTTCAGTAATCGTGATTTTTGTGATTTTTCCTTAATTTATGATAACCAGTGTAATTGGTTAATTAACACAAAATATTTTATGAATGAAAGGAATAGATTATACTTCTACGCAAAAATGTATGGAAGATGAAGGACGAAGAAAAGTATGCAACAGTTTCAGAGTAAGTAGCTGGAACGCGCTAAGAAATATTTAGAAATAAAGAGCATCTTAATAGTATACAATTTACGGTTCTCCATTTTATGGCTTCGTTATTTTCAGAAAATAGTTTGTCCTGTTCACTAAGATGAAATGCTATCGAACAAATGGATATGGTCTAAAAGATGTCGTCTAAAGCCCGCATAAATAAATGGGTGTCGTCCCGCGTGACAAAGAAACCCGATATCAGCTACCCACCTAGTTTCGTGTATGAGGCAACTAAAAAATGATATAAAAATGTCAGAAAACTATAAAATAGACAGTTTGTAGAAAACTTAGTGTTAAATTTATGCACGCGCATTATTGTCAGTATAACTTCACGTGTTTAACGTTTTTAACTTTGTAATTCTGAGCCTGGCAACAGAAAAGAGTATTCTAATGTTTTGGATTTAAAGAGAATTTAATTGAATTTAAAGAGAATCTCATATATTCGTACTTAGATGTTTAAAATATAAACGTGTAATTATTAATGTTACAAAGAATAAAAAGAGTGTGTGTTAATACTTTGTACATTATTTAAGTTTTTGGAGGAATTTCGATTTATAGCTGAGTTTTGAAATCGGTATCCGACATCTGATGTTCTTGGACAGGACATCTACTGAGATTTGAGTGAGTTATAATTGAGATAATTATGTTTTTGTGATGGAAAAATTAAAACTTTCTCGAAAACAGTATAGAAGACTATTTATGAGTGCTTACAATGACTTTCATAAAAGTGAAACTGAGTTATCGGTCGAGGATAAAATTTCGAAATTAAAAGTTATTGAAGGGAAAGCAAAATGAATGGTGGCTTGCGAATATGAATTTAGAGACCTTTTGTTACGTCCCAAGAGAAGGAGCAAGATATCGAAGAAGCAATCGATGTATCAGAGAGCTATATTGACAAGTGGAGAGTTTTAGAGAATAAATTAAAGGATCTCATTAATGCAAAAAGTCAACATTCTTCTACATCTACTGTTCCTTAATTGTAAGTACTGCACCTAATAATTTATTACATTTCCCTAAAATTAACTTACCCACTTTTGATGGGAATATCAAAAACTGGCTGTGCTTTGGGGGGCAATTTCAGAATATTGATAAAGACATAAACCATGATAATCATGATAAATATGCATATTTAGGTCAGTCTATGGAGAAGGGTTCATCCGCTGTTGAGTTAATTAAAAGTTTTCCTCCTGGCGGTGAAAACTATGATAAGGAGGTGAAACAGCTGCAGTTACGCTATGGCAAAGAGGAGTTACTCATCGAAGTTTACGTTCGAGATCTGTTATCCATTGTGTTGTTAAAACATAAATCACAAAAGGCTTCACTCCGAAAATTGTATGATCAGTTGGAAACAAAACTAAGAGCTTTAGACACTTTAGGAGTTACCAAAGACAAATATGCTCCAGTGCTTTATCCTCTTGTTGAGTCAGCTCTTCCGGATGAATCCGGTCTGTATGCAGAGGAATTTTCAGAAGCTGAGAAAAAAGTAATAAAGATCATTCAAAGAAAAGCATTCTTATACGATAAAGATAAAAAATTGAGAACACTAAAAGTTTATAAAGATGAGCTCAGTTTAAGAACAAAAATTGTCTATCGAGAAGACAGCCATTCTTTTACGAGACTTGTGATTCTCTCTTCTCAACACCCGGATATAAAACTACTAATATTTTCTTTTCATAAAAGGCATGGACATGTTGGGACTCAAATGTTACTTAATCTTCTGATGGAACGTTTCTGGATCTTAAATGGAACAAAAACTGGAAGGTCAATTATCTCAAAATTACATGTAATTAAAAATTACTACGTTACATGTAGGAGACATTCTGGTAAAAGTTTGGATGCAGACACGACCCCCATCACTAAAGACCGTATTCGAGATGCTGCAGTATTTGAAATCATAATAGTAGATTTAGCCAGTCCATTATATTTGAAAGATCAAAAGACTTGGGTTTGTCTCTTTACTTGTGGGGTTTATCGGGCTGTGCATACTGAGCTGGTGCCAGATATTCCGACTGATACATTTTTATTGGTCCTACGTAGGTTTGTGGCAGAAGTAGATGCACAGTTATTTACTGTGATAATGGAACCAATTTTGTTGGAGCCGATAATTTGTTGAAAACTTTGAACTCGGATCGAATCATCGAGAATTCAACCGTGAATCGCATTTAGTGGAAATTCAATCCTCCTTCTGCCTCCTGGTGGGGCGGTTGGTGGGAACGGTTAATTCGAATCATAAAAGACATATTAAAGAGAATGATAGGTCGTGCTTGTTTGTCATATGAGGAGATGATCACGATTCTATGTGACATTGAATCGATTATTAACTCAAGACCTTTCACATATACTTCAAAAAATGACTCAGATTTTGTTCCTCTGTCACCCTCATTATTTCTTCAAGACATCAAGCAAATCGGAGTGCCAGACTGTGATGCAGCAGATCACAAAAGCATTAATAGAAGGCTAAAATATCGATTCGCACTTCAAAAAGATCTTAGGAAAAGAATCAGGCTGAATATTTGGGTCCCTTAATTCAATTACGCTTGATACGAATGCTACCTTTGTTTCGACGAGTTTACACATCGGTGGTTAATTGATCCTGTTTGGTACACAAAATTGATGACGACATTTTTGGTTTATATTTTAATAAAAAACACTAACAAGATATACTGTAATACAGCAGCTTCGCAACGGCGAACGAACAGTTACATAATGTAAAGACAATATTTGTTTGGCGTAACAGCGCCCTCTATACCATAAAAGTTGCAACACACCCGACCTGTACTCTGTTAAGAGTACACTAAATTTACATATCAAAAATAAATGTTCATATAATCACAAATCAATACTGAAAATTATATTACAAATTAATACTATATGACACAAACACATAATATACATAACTGTTAAACTTCAAAAGGATAAATCAATTGGACGGGTCTTCGATAAAGTCCTTGAGAAGTACGAATCAAACATGAACGCACATACCCATCTCTACCTTTATAAACTTCTTCTATAATTCCAAGTGGCCATAATAATTTTGATTTCGTCGACCCCTCCAGCAATACAACCTCACCCTTTTTAAGATTCCTTTCAGGAGATGGATTTAGAAAAGTGTGCGCAGAACGTAATTCAAGGAGATAATTCTCCTTCCATTTTTTCCAAATTTGTTTCAAAAGGTTAGTTTGATACAATTTTCTCCTAGTCAAAGTCTGCCTGTTAATTGGTTCATTCCTGAAAAGGTCGGCGAAATGTACAGGATAAGAAACATTTTCTTGCCCTGGAAACAAGAAATGGGCAGGTGTGAGAGCTTGTGGCTCTTTTATTTCATTGTGGACATAAGTAAGAGGTCTGTGATTTAGAAAAGAAAACAAATTGTAATTTTCAACAACAAATCACACCTTCAGCATTAACACCAAATTCTAAGAAAATACAACAGATTCTTACTTGTAAATACATTCGAACTTTCTAAACATAAATGCAAACATTCAGTGTACACGAAAAAGAAAGTTTCAAATTTTTAACCAAAACAAGATCAACGACATCAAATAACTTTAGTACTTCAAAACTTCAAAAATTACGAAATATTCTATTCAAACAAATTTTCAACAAAACTAGTTACTCACCCCACCAAGCGACGTTCCCGGCCGATGCACCACATATTACGCACGAACTACGAAACGAATGCGAAATTCCAAAGGCGAAGACAACAATTGACAATTCTGATACGAACGCTACCTTTGTTTCGACGAGTTTACACATCGGTGGTTAATTGATCCTGTTTGGTACACAAAATTGATGACGACATTTTTGGTTTATATTTTAATAAAAAACACTAACAAGATATACTGTAATACAGCAGCTTCGCAACCGCGAACGAACAGTTACATAATGTAAAGACAATATTTGTTTGGCGTAACAGCGCCCTCTATACCATAAAAGTTGCAACAACGCTATATATGGGAGACGTCGTTGTCATAGGCAGTGACAATCAAAAACGCATTAACTGGCCTCTAGGAGGAGTAACGGAAATTATTGCGGGTAAAGAAGGAATCGTCAGACTCGTGAAACTTCGAACAGCTCATGGAGAAATAATGAGACCGATATAACAGTTGTTTTCTTTGGAGATTACTTGTAAAACTGCTTAAGAATGTACAAACTAAAATGCAAAGAAAGCAAATGTCTCATTCTGAAGTATCCCAAGCACGAGTAGCAGACTCTGCAGAACCCATTGCACGAACTGTAAAACTCGATCTGGAAGAGGTATCAAAGTATCAGAAAGACTTGGTTTGTAATGCCATTGTTAATTTTTTGAGTTGGGAAGTCTCCGAACTTAAGGTGGGAGGATGTAGAAAACTGAGTGTTAAATTTATGCACGTGCATTGTTGTCAGTATAACTTCCCGTGTTTAACGTTTGTAACTTTGTAATTCTGAATCTGGCAACTGAAAAGAGTATTCTAATGTTTTGAATTTGAATGAAAGAGAATTATCTTCATATACTCGTAGCTAGATGTTTAAAATATAAACGTGCAATTATTAATGTTACAAAGAATATCACATACATGAATTTTACATAAGAGCTGTTTGTTAGCACAGTAGATTCTCATAACCTCAGATTGCAGCTTCATTAAGTCAAGCTGTACCGTATATCATCTGAAGTAAGCGGTTCTTATGTATCTATGAATGTAAGCATATCTATGAATAATATTGTCCGTTACTTACTTACTGAAGTAAGTAAGTATTATTATTTTTGTATTCTTCCAAGATATTTATAAGAATAATTTAAGACTATCTACAAGAATTCTTTAGCAAATTTCTACAAATCGTTCTATAATTCGTGAACATTCTACGTGAATGGGACATGTTTTATGAAGTGAAATATTTCTATAAAAAATCACTTTATTCAAAACTAAAATTTCTTTCCACCTTTAAAAATTGTTTACTATTGTTATTGTTATTATTATCATTATTATTATTAGTAGTAGTAGTAGTAATGAATGAATCAAATGAAAATCAAATGAATGAAATGAAAATTGAAACATCAAGTGGTAGTAATTTAAAAAAAAATAGTTTCCTATTGGAGAATAATGTTTTTCAGGCGTATTTTTGTATAGCAATTCGTCATTATTAACTGAAGTCCCAAAATGTGTTTCTAAACGCTACATACGATAAGAAAATATTTAAACTAAAATTTCTTTCGACCTTTAAAAATTGTTTACTATTGTTATTGTTATTATTATCATTACTATTAGTAGTAGTAGTAGTAATGAATGAATCAAATGAAAATCAAATGAATGAAATGAAAATTGAAACATCAAGTGGTAGTAATTTAAAAAAAAATAGTTTCCTATTGGAGAATAATGTTTTTCAGGCGTATTTTTGTATAGCAATTCGTCATTATTAACTGAAGTCCCAAAATGTGTTTCTAAACGCTACATACGATAAGAAAATATTGTTTTACTCTTTGATACTACAATAATTACTACAACTACATATGCAATGCAAATGAGTAGTACCACAATTATTACTATTATTTTACTGTATGATTTAAAACAATAGAGCTCTCTTGGTTACGGTTACAGTGAAACAATTTCGAAATTTTCGAAAGGCAATACCCACTCTTTTCCTGCGCGTGTTCGAACGCGACTTTGGCAAGTCTATCAGCCTGCTCATTACCAAAAATGCCACAATGGCTCGGAATCCATTGGAAGGTTCTAAGTTCAAAAAGCCTTGTTCTACAAGTATGGATATGTGCACTTTCATTGTATTTTGATTTCACAAGCGACAATATAGCAGCCTGAGAATGAATGAGAAACACAATATTGGAATCAGGACTGTCTTTCAATTTATCAATTGCAAATGATACTGCGTCTATCTCTCCATCAAAACTGTCACAAATTTCCCAACAGGATAGCTAATACTGAAAGTACTTGAGTATGCTCCAGCACCGGCGTTTTTTATAGCGCCTTCTG
>KK113791.1:0-21084 GCA_000611955.2 Stegodyphus mimosarum
GGCCACGCCCCCTTTTCTGTGACGTCACTTCCGCCGGCTGAGTACGGGCGCTTACTACTATGGAGGCACCCAATAGGTGGGCCACCTTTGCCTCCTATAAATGGACGGGCAATTACAGCCATGCCTTCTCCGGGATTCGAGTCCAGGCACTTTGGTATCGTAGCCGGCTCCCCTGACAGTTATATCGTCTGGGCGGCAAATCTTAAATCTTAAACATTTATTTCCTTAAATAAATTCCAGAAAGAATTAAGTATGATTTAATTCGCAATAGTAAAATAAGGCATTATCTTTCTTTTTGCGAAGCTTAGTTTCTATAGATTGGCAAGAAATCCACAATTCTGCTAAGTTTCAAATGTAAACAAATATGGCTGCTATGATAAAAATAATTAAGCTTAGCTGTACTTAAACAACTCTTAAATTGTTGGCAATTTTATAAATATTGCATGTAGATTTACTAAAGGCATAAAACCCTTAACCGGAAGGTAAGAACACCGAAATTCAATCATTTTTAAAGCACAAAATGAGCAATTTACCAAACTATAAGAATAAAATTGAGCTCTCTAATTTGAGTAACACAGAGTGATTGTGTATATATATATATATGTATATATATATATAAATTATAGTAAACAGTAACTACTTAAAATAGTAATTTTAAGATAAATTATAATTTAAACAGAAATTGTGTAAACAAATTAATGCTAATTATGAACTAATCTATAATATCATTTAAATTAATAAGTAAATCAAGTTCAAGTTCAACCAAAAATTGAAAAAAATTCTACTAATTGATAAAAATGAAACTAAAATTTATTAAAATGCATACATGAATGATTGCTGAGTAGGCCGGAGACAGACTTATCATTACCTTTCAATATGTATATATATATATATATATATTGAAAGGTAATGATGTAGTTTAATATGTTCGTCTCAGTTTTAAACTTTGTTGTCATAGTCCTTTCAGAAATTTCGTCTGACTTTTGAATATATGTATTTGAATATATCTGTGCCAATCTACCTGTTACAGCAGTCCTATATACAACATTTCAACGTTCTAAGGTTACTCGTTTTAGAGTTGTGCGAAATATACAAATTTATACATATACACATGTCTACAACATATGTATCTCGTATGTATGTACAGAAACCATGAAAAAAATCTCTTCTGAATCCATTTGAAATCAGTTTCATGATTTGTTTGGAGAAATAGGGTCCTTTATTCTGCCCTTACGTACAGATGTCAAGCAAAAACGTCATTAAATTGCATTCGATAGAGGTCAAAATGGATATTTTGGTTGAAATATGGCACCCCGATTTTTTGTGATCACAATACTACCTTTATTTCGTACAAGGAAGTAAAAATAGATTAAATTAAATCAGATTAGACTACGCAAACTATTTTTAGGTTATTATATTGCATTGTATGCATTTTATTGCATTGTTATATGGTTTATAATATCTTATCCTCTGATTTCAAACTTGGACTAACACCCGAGGCATCATTTTTCTTCAACTTAAAAGATGTAGAAACATTATTTCATCTTGAATGACAGAAGGCTGTCATATTAAAAAAACGCTAAAAATTTGATATACCCTTTCAGTCTATATTATAAAATTCTAGCGTTCTGAGTTGAATTTTTATTTCAATTAAATATTAATATTTTATTTATGTTATTTCAATTACAAATTAGTGTTTACTTATAAAATATAGTTTGAAATGGTTGTAAGGTTTTAGTTAAACTAACCAAGTTTATTTTAATTTAAATCTTTTCTATCTCCTCTCTGCTTCAACTTCCTGTCAGAAGAAGCGCGCGTTTTTAGCTTATGCTAATTTTTGAAGTTCAGCCAAGCACTATTTAAGACAGAGGTAGAAACCTCTCGGTGTGTGAGAGCTTTGTCTCAGATCACGGTCACGCTGCTCAACGTTCGCCTGACCAGCTAGCAGTTTAAATTTATAAGCCATAGTGCTTACTACGTGATTGCTTTGTAAAATAAATTAAAGTGCGGTAGTATTTAGTATACCTTGCTACGCACCCTTTTAGATAGAGGCCAACTTCCGCGAATTGCTCTGCGAAGCAAAGTTTAATTTAAGTTATATTTTAATTTATTTAAATTTATTTGATTGTTAAGTTCGACCAAAGTGTGGTCTGTTACGTTCTGTATCTCTCCCGAATTGGGAGGTTTGTATTTAATAGTAATTGAATAAAAGAGGATTTCAAATCCCTTCACGTGCAGTTATTCTCCAGCCCAGCAGTTACATCAGAACATAGCGTATTATCCGCTCACTGTTCCAGTTCAGGACTTAGAACGTAAGGATAAGAACCCTATCACAGAATTTACCATGTTCTCAAAGAATACACACAGAATGCTATATCCTGATATGGTATTTAGTTATTTTTGAGTATATTCATGTTTGGAAATTCCGTACTGTTTTACAACACGTCTGAGGAAGTTTGCCCCCAATATAACGAAAACCTCCTTGAACGAACTTAGCTCTATGTTAGGAATTGCATATGGATTTTGTTACAGACTTAAAGAAAAGCTAAATTTCTCTTTTAACAATTCGTAAATACGAAAAGAAAAAAATCTCAGCGTAAATAGAGATAATGGTACAAGTTTGAACAAATAAACAAATATTTTAATATTGTATTGTACGTGAAGAACCTTCCTTTGTAAACCTTCCTTTATCAGGAAGCGCAAGTTGCTTCTGGCGAGGAGGACGATGCATATTGCAAATATCAAGGAATTTATGAAGAAGTAAAAATGAGACTCTTTTATTGAAATTTTTAAATGAAAATTTGTTTAATTAGAAGTGAAATGTTTAGACCATCTCGGCTTGTTGGCAGTACAATATTCTTAAATGAACAGTGTGTTTCATCTCTTCAGTGTCACTGCTAGGTATTACTTAGGATTATTTTTTAAAAGAATCGAGTTTTCTTTAGATAACATTTTGAAAATTGGACCTCCAGAAATCAAAAGCTGTTACGCAATGAAAAAATATCAGTAGCTATGCAGCATGCCTAAATAATTCTACGCAAGAGCATTAGTTAGCAAGTCTACCATTTTGCACATTTTGGGTGCTTCTAATATTTTCTGAAAAATCTTTACTTTGCTATGTGTGTAAAAGCAAACTTTTACAGAGCGACTGAAATAATCGTCGTCGCTCAGCGCGAGGGCATAAAGTCTGACCGAACCGGTTTTGTGACACATAATTGCACTGAGTGCTGAAAGGGACGAAGCTTCTGGCCTCGTCCACGCCTCCAGTTTTTTTTTTTTGGACATTAAAGAGGTTATCACATTTAGCGACTGTCCCTGCTAGACGGGACATTTCTGAGAAAGTGATTCTGGTAGCACTGGTTTAAACGGGAGGATTCCTAGTAAAAACAGATCCGCTGGAACCGAAGTCCAATCTGGCTACGGAAACGATGTACCGGCTACGCGGGATTTTTTGAAACCTCGCCGAAAATGTTTCGGCTGGAGCTCTGTCCTGGGTAGAGATCAACCAATCAGACGGTCATAGGTCATAGGTCATCATTCTTGAAATTGGTAACGACCCGAGGGTCTCTGCTAATCTATAATAGCTTTAAGAACTTTAAATGAAATAAGCAAAATCCAATTATATGGAACATCCATAAGTTCTACTTCTGAAGGATCACGTGATCCCATTCTGAGCGATAACCAATTACTGTTTGGCGTTCAAGTCTTTGTAGTAAGTGAAATTGGTAACCTAGCTACGCGGGTTTCCTGGAAATGTGCGGGTTTTGAGAATTGTCCCTTTCGACGTTCAGTCCAGCGTAGCGGAAACATATGTGATAGGGATTTTAGAGTTTGAAATTGCCGTCGAAGTCTTCAAATTCCATTTTTTCCTGCAAAATTATCCTCTAGCTCGCTATGCAATAGTGTGTAAAACTAAGAAGAATACAGAAGTGTCAGAACTTACAAAAGCGTCAGCGATTAACTACAGTTCCAGAAAAATAGCTTCCAAATGTCTTCCTAAAGACGTGTTCGACCAGAATTGTCTATCGGTGGCCATATGTTGCGTGGAATTTTTCAGGTGTAATGTCGAGCAACTTTTTCGTGCTTGGAGAAAATAATCTATGCGCTTTAAAGAAGCAATACTTAATTTTGCCGAATCTACATTGTGTCAATATAATTCATTATGAAGATGGAATAGGATTTATTGGTGTTGCACCTGCTTCGATCACTAATGAACGATCAAAGTATAACGGCAACTTTTCTGTAATTATGGTGGTCCTATATGTAATCAAGAAATCAATGAAATGACTTAGTAGTTATTAATAAATAAAATTAGCAAATGTGTAAATTTTATTTATTCTGTGCTCTAAGTGAAAATCCACTGGCGCTATACAAGTAAGAAGTAAGTAAAATTCTTTTTGATATTACCGAGTGATAAGCCATGGGAAGAATAATTCCAATATTTAAAAAAAATATAAAAAATAAAAATCTCAAAGGTTTCAGATTTTAAATTACGTCCAAAGGGGCGTTATTTTAACATTTTGTGTGTTGCATTTATTTATTAAATATTATGCTGTTGGCACTTAAACCATAAAAGTTCAAGAGAAATATCGCAAAATAATTTTAAAATGAGTATATCTTTAGAATTTCTAATACACAGTTCCGCGCGCTTTAGATAAAAATTAGGGGAAAATAAGCTTCCGCAAACTTCAATTAATAAAACAATAGGAAGAATTACAAGAAACTCTGGAAATGAATGCAACGTGTATTTCAGTGTTATTTCTTAGTTATCAAAAAAGGATTTTTTAACATTTTCATTTGAAAGTTATAAATAATATATTTTTCTGAATTTATAAAGCTACTATTAAAAAATACTTTAAGAATTATTCTTAAAGTATTTATTCTTCAATATACTCTTATTATTATTATTATTATTATTATACTTTAAGAAATTTTCATTTAATACAGTTACTTTTGTCGAATACAAGTACACCTATTTTGATATATATATAGGGGCGCGCATTTACCTTTCTGCCTCAGGTGAAAAAATATCTTGGCACGGCTCTGGCTCCAGGTACCGTTGCTTTATCACAATGCGAGAAACATGCATACATGTATATATATTCTTTATTATTTAATTTCTTTAAATATAATACAGGGAGATAATATTTGGCAGTAACAATTTGAAAAGTGAAAGAACGCTTTTCGTGAATCGACGCAAAATGGCAAAATGAAATTAGTAATCCTTCTGCGCAAATTGTCCCTCTGAACTAACAATTGGGTTTTTGTATGTAGAACGCAATAGGCAGCTATTTATAGTTAAAATTCACTTGCTTATTGGGCCCACTTAGTAATCTTCATTATGTAATTAATCTTGGAATTTTTATCTTATATACCAAACATTACATTTGTCATAACATTTGGTCTATAAACAGAACAATAGGATTTAGGATAAGGCTCAGAAAGGGTATGAAACTATTTCCGCAATAATTTATTAGAAGCAACGTATCTCATACCGAAAGTCAGAGTGAAATGGATTACGTTGTTTAAGCAAGGCAAGCATATAATAATTTTCGAATACATAGCCTGATTCAGTTTGTGTAAATATGTTTGTATATATCATATACGCATAAAACATAGGAAGAAAGCAGTTACTTTAGTATAGTCAAAAGCTTAAATACAGGTAAGAATTCGAAGCAGAAAATATATCCATAAATATAAATCATTACGTGTGTGATCATTAGGAACAAATATAGCTAGCTATTCTTTTTAAAGAAATTAAATGTTTACTGGAAAATAAAATTTAAATTATATTAATATCTTTCTTTTAATGGATATTTAGCGACTTGAAACTTCGCTGATATATGCTTATCAAATAGAACATAAATATTTAAGTCTTATCGAAAAAAAGGAAAACAATCTATTTCCCACACACATATGGAATTCTAAAATTTGGAGAAAAATGTTAAAATAAAAAACAATGTTCTTTATAAAAATTCTTATTATATATTGTTATTCATTTGTTTTTAATAAAAATGGAATGAGGAGTTCTTTCAATTGTATTTCCAAATATCTGGAAAGAGCGAAATTCTTTTCAAGATGAATACGACGTAGATATTTTCTATTAAATGTACACTAATTCTCGGAAGCAAAACTAATTTGATGTTTCCTTCTGAAATGCAAATTCCATTCAAAATGCTAAGTGCCGTTTTTTATTTCCCAAATTACTATCTTAAATATTCCGAGCGCAATTAATTTAAACACATTTAAAATTCAGGGAAATATAAAATTACGGCGTGTTTCTCAGCAGCTTACATATGCATCATTTATTTATTCAATAAAAGACCGTGTAGCTCCTGAGTAAAAGCTTCTAAATTCTTCGCTTGATGTATCGAAAGTAAGAATACGTCTGCAATTCTCAAGAGTATATAAAATTAACGGATACCTTTTAAAGTAAGTGTTTTTAGGTATTTAAATTCACTGAAATAAATTTCACCATTCTCGTAAAATTCATTTAACAAAAATACTTATTAAAGTGAAAACAGTTTTCAATATAAAATGTTCCTTGCTTTATTTCGTAATTATAAAATTTGAAAATTTTCTATGAATGATTTTATTGAGTTATATCATGGCGCTTGTATTTAAATGCATTCGTTTAGATAATGCGGTTGGCGTTAGCTTTTAATATCATTGAAAAAAGACAGCAAATAGTATTAAAATTTCTTTTCTGTTATTTTTGTGAGACTGTAGAATTGAAACATTGATGAAACTCCATACGTCACTCAGAAATCAAAAATTTAAATTAATATTAGTTTCGGTTAATATGTTTCAATGTAAAAATTTCAGAAATTTGAAGTGCTTTTTTCCTAAATATTAACAAACGAAAAAGTAAAGAAAGCTATTCTAATCCTTTCTGATTTATTTTAAAATAGCATAACGGTTAACCGAGCACAAGATAAAATTCAAAACATACAATTTTATTTTCTGTGGCTTGTGTTATTACAACTTAAATTAGTATAACAGAAATATTTCGACTTCTTGCCCCTAGAACTCTTTGTTAACATACAAAATATTGGCTGAATTAGCAACGAAACGCTACTGATTGTTATGACACAGCTGATATAGACGGAAAAGCTAACTAAATTTCTACATTTACCAAGTGTGGCTAACTTCAGGTTTCAAATTTTCTGCTCTGATAGGCAAGTGCAAACAGCAAGCATCATCAGAGTGGAGAGTTCTTTCCGGAATGCTGACTGAAACTAACTTTTGTTTCAAACTAAGCAGCTTTAAAATTACTCTGATCTGAGTACATCATAAAACAAGGCATAAAAGAGAGAAATTTATAAGCTTACTTACTGACAGTAAAATATAAATCATAAATGTCAGGAAAACATTCTAACATGGCGTCCATTTTCTGAGAGGCAGGTCTTAATTCTGCTTGAATTATGTCTTTCAAAAGGGACACATGACATCTAGCATAAAACGTTTTCGCTTGCTTCCGTCTGATCCTTGGTTTCTGGTTCTGAATCACTAATACATTTTTCTGTATATACGCTTTTATACAAGATCCTTCAAACTTAATTTTAAATTTTTTTTATATCCTGCATATGAGCCGATAAAACATCATGTTTTGTTTTTAACACCTTACTCTCGACTTTCAGATAGTCACAACAACCATATATCCATCTTTGGGGACAAGGCCTATGAAAAGGAAAAATCAGCGCTTCGTTATATCGTATATCTTTTTTATTTAAATTCATACTCGCTTTACCGACCAAAAAGATAGTTTATCAAGGAATGTCAAAACTGTGCTACTTAAAAATAATTCCGTAAACGTTCCATCTGTCTCCTTCCTTGCTGACCGCAACGCATACGCCGGCTCATCAGTATGCGTATCCCAACTGTTACCACACTTATCCACAAAGCAAAGAGTTACTTGCACTACATTTGCATTTACGTGTTCTGTACTATTTGACTGAGGTCAGTACGGGGTCCTTTTCAAATGAAATGTTTTAAATCCAGGTTAGTGCACAGCTCCTCAAATCTGTTCCAAATTGCCAATATGGTTTTAAGAGGGGCCGTGAATGTTAATATGCACCTGTTTAAAAATGCATCAATGACTAAATCTGCAGATGTGTGCCATAGTGGTTTTGATTCACAAAACTTTAAAAGATGATCGACGATTTATAATGTAGAAAGGCTATTTATTAACCTGACATCAAGGGTAATCAATTGTATTTAGTCCTTCCTGCAACTTAATGCAACTAAGGCAACCAGATCCCAACCGAAGAGCTTCTATCTTAGGAAGTAGATGGGCTAACCAGTCAACATCACTTCAGTCAGATGATATGGCAAATTTCTCTACGCTAAGAGCCGAGGATCTCAATCTCGGAGCGTAGAATTATAAAAAAAAGCTCTCTTTCAATAACGTCCCAGCGGACGCTAGTATTATTTCTAGTGCACGGAAGCCAAGATGGGGGTGAGGCAACACTGACTGTAACAGTCTGTTCTTTGCTATCACATTACCTACTCGGATAGCGAAGCCACTACCATCCAGGACATCATAGGCTGCGCTTTCTGGCAGTAAGAGTCGGGTTCGTGATTTTATGCCTCTGCGCCCAAGCTGACAGAATATAGATCCGTGCCAGCATACTATTTGACCTCAGAGGGGACATCTAGCGTAAGGTCTAACAAATTTATATCGAGACTTTCATTCAGGAATATAACCTTATACATTTTAAGTACCTGTCGGTTGAAAATTTATGTATTAATACATTTTTCCAGTGTCTATATCCTTTTGTGCTTCCGAATCAGCGTTTCCCATGCGCTTACCGTGACGGATGTAATTATATTAGAACTGATTTTATTTCCTCCTTCGTCAATCCTGATTCTTCAGAACGCACCGCAACTCCGTTGTTGTCCAAAGTTGTAAATTAAACTCTTGAAGTTTTAAATTCTACTTAATCATACATAGTTACATATTCTTTGCTGAGCACAACCGCGAAAATGATACTTAATATATTAAAATTTTAGAATTTGAATTTAAATATTGACCTTATTCGAAGAGTTGTTAAAAACGAAATGAGCGATTCACAATTAAGATCTATTGCAATGGAAACTGTTGGCTTCGCTATCTTCAAAATGAGTTGTTGCATGTCTACACTAACAAACTATGTTAGAGAGAAAGCGCGGTGCTGGAGCAGGTATCCTATACCGAGGTTTTTAGTTTCTACTTACCAATGGGCCCTCTTACTACTGCCTTTAATGGAGAAATCGAAGCTACTGCTGTGGCTGTTCAACAATTATTGATTAGTAGCCACTCTTCTGTAAAGACACACATATTGTCAGATTCCAAAATTGCGCTTCAAGAGCTTCTGAATAATCAAAATAATACCCAAAGAATCTTAGACTGCAGGCCTTTGTTTAACACAGGAGGACGCGCGCTCTCTTATGTGACATGAGAACGCGCATGGGGTATCAACACACCCCAAGCAATTAAATGACGTGCGAATGAAGCATATTATTAAATTTCAGTAAAAGAATGCATTCTATACTAATTACAACATTTACTAAATAAAATAGGTTAAACATAATGTTAGTTTTAAAGTTAATAACAAATAAATCAAAAGTACTTATTTTCTTTTCAGATGACTAGGAAGCACTGATTTTTATGAGAAATTTTTGTTTATTATTTTTGAATGCAATTATAATTCAAATTATGTAGAATTATTACATGAACGATGAATTATATGATAAATTTTTAAATCAATTAGCATGAAGAAGCATTTGATATTTTGCAGTTTATGCATGAAGCTTCTATTTCACAGTGCTCTTGACATGCATTTTTTTTACACTTCTCACATATAGTTTTTGATTTTCTATTCTTTTTCTTTTGAACACATGTAACATCTCCTTTAACATCATTTTCTTTTCTTTGTTTGGGGTTCATCAAGAGAATTTTTGTTGTGTTCCTTCTATTTCTGTCGTGATTTCAAATGAGGATCTAAAAGTGCAAAGTCCAACTTCTTCAAGAGTGTCTCCTATTCCTGAAATTCTGTGGTGGAGTTTTAGTAGATAAAAACAATATCCTTGAATTTATACCGGCAATATTTAATAGCGAAAAAATATTACCACAGGCCATTGGTTTGATATTCTGGCCACAGAAAACGTGCCACCCATTTCGTTTACTATAGCAACTACTCCTTTCGTCTTCAAATTTTTTCAAATCTTGCGTGCTTTCATCAATATGGTCATCATTGTGCATAGTTGACAAAAGATTAACACATTTGTTCTTTTTAGCTACGTAAGAAAGTAGCATTATATCCTTTTGAAACTCGAAGAGGATTGAATGCTGTTTTCTACTTTTATTCCATGTACATTCAGGTGATATAATCTTCTTGTCTTTACGGATTGTTTCAAAAATAGAAATTTTATTTTTCTTAAGAAATTGGCCAATTCATAACTGGTATACCAATTGTCTGTGGTAACGTTTCTTCCAGAATTCTTTGCTATTTTACAAGAACTGTTAACTTTCTTGTATGGCCCATCTGGCTGATGACTTGATAAATTTCTGTGTTGAAAGTATAGAAGTTTCTACAACCAACCACAACAAATATCTTTATACCATATCTTGCAGGTTTCTTAGGCATATACTGCCGAAAGGAGGATCGTCTGCGAAATGTTCTAGCTGTTCTTCCAAAGTCACGTATTCCCGTACATGATATAATTTCTGACAATACTTGACAAAATTTTCAAACAAATCTCTTATTGGAACTAATTTATCATTTTTTCTTCTGTCGTTCCGTGTTTCGATATCATCGAATCGTAAGTTTATATAGTTAAACTATAAGGCTTATATTTCACAGTTTTAGGAAACATATCCACGTGCTATCAGTCGCCCATAAATCTCCGAGCTATTTATACGGGAAGATTTGTGCCGTCCAGCTGTATATAAGAGTCCTAAAAAAGGAAGCAACTCATCTTTTTTATAAGCTTTGCGTTTCTTTCTCTTTTAAAATTTCCCGAAATAATTTTCCCATAAATATAGAGCATTTCACAGTCATTTCAATCTTTGTTTCATCAAATATTTGATCCCATACATCAAAGTGTGAAGCCACATCTTTAGATATATGTGTATTACCAGGCAAATTTTTCTGATATTATAGGACGCCATGCGTCTTTGATCTCGAAAGGGATCTTTCTGCTATTTTGTTGTTTTATCTTTTCCTGTAAAATAGTGAATTTGATCACAAGGAATGCCTTCTGAAGAATCGCACTCTTCTGATTCAGACTGATGATTACTAAATGTATCTTCATTATCTGAATCTCCTAAATCTTCTTCTATAGAATCTTTATCCGAGGAAACCACATCTAATAAATTTTTAAATCTTTTCATTTCTTCACCATACATCAAACGAGGAAAACACCGAATAGAGCGACTTGAACACGTTATGGCTCAAACTGAAAAATAGCAACATGAAAGCGCGCGTGGGGTGTCGGCATACTCCAAAATGTTCTACTTAAATGTAAACTAACTCTAATGTTTAAACTACAATAAATGCTCGGAATTTGCCATTTCCACGCGAGATGATATGACCTTGGAGGCAGCTACTGATGGGCCTAATCATTTCGGATCTTGGGGGGAAGTTGCAGACGACATTTTTAGCGCTGATAAATTGGCTAAGAAAGACATTTTGATAATGCAACGCATTAATCTACCGCTTTCGTTTCATGCGACTAAATTATTTGTTAACCTGACTCTTAAGAAAATTCTTAAGCAGGATATGATTCAACGTGATATGGATAAGAGTTGGAGGATTCTGGGGGGAAGAGACAACTTTCATGCCCAGTTTTCCAAGAAAGACAGCAATAGCTCCATTGAGACGTCTGACCGGACATAACGATTCGCGAGACCACCTTTACAGAATTCAAATGGGGGATTCCCCAAACTATATTTTGTGTAACCTCCAATCACCATATGATTTTTTAACACTTAAATAATATCATTGCAATTTATCGGTATGAGGATATTGTTAAAAAGTACTGGAGAGCCAGTAAACTAAAGGCTTAAGCGCTAATATTTGGCATTTGTAAAATAAAATATGTATTGAACTCATGACTGAATTTTCGCCAAAATACACTCTGCATCCTTTATTTGCTTATGTGACAGGGCAATATCTCGTGTTGTGTGGCAGACTATGATTCTCTATACAACTCATTATACGGCTATAGTAAATTACTGTATACCTATCCTGTATTATTTTTAGCTCCTAACCGAAAATAGCATCAGGAGCACTGGTGTAAATCTGCAATATCCTTTCAGAATTTGGCACATTAACAATTGGTAGCGAAGTTAAAGATTTAGGGGCCTTATATGGTTCTGCAAAATTTCTGACAGAATTTCAATAGTATATCATAATCTCGGGATATACTATACTGGAATTTTGCAGTGTCAGGTTGAGTTAATTTTTAACTGGCACAATTTTCGACTCATCTGTCTTAATTCCACCATGTGTTATTTTAAATATTATCTATATTTCTTTCCTCCGACAGCGAGGTATTAAATAGCGAGGCAGACATTAAATAAGGCAAAATACATAATTCAAGTTTCCCAATTCAAGGAAATAAGTATAAAGAGAAAAAAACAGAAAAAATTAACTTAGATATTTACAAATACAGATCACACGGGGCTGTGTTGGCGATAAGGATGGCAGCTGAAAATTACTCCAGCCTGTCTGAGATATTACGTGCCATATTAACGCAATCGCATATGTGTTTCAAAGCATAGCGATTTTTCGAAGTAATTAGGCCCATGCGTGTGTATGTTCCACTACTGTACGTCTGAGGTCATGTTCTGCAGCCTCTCTGCAAGGTCGTAGTGGTCCGGAACGCCTCCATCCCGCATGAGCACTGGTTGTCTTCGCGTTGTCTGACACGATGTGGATAAATATTGAAGGGTCTATGGCCTGTTATAAACTGGGTAAAGTGAGGCGAACCACTTCTTAGAAGCCGACAAACGTCTCGGAAAAATTTGTAGACTCTTTTATATGGTGACTCGGACATAACTTCTATATTATCTGAGAAAATGAAACAAGGTTTCCTCAGGACCTCAGGAAACACGTTTCTCTCTTCAAGATACCCATGGTAGCTGAAATGTCGCCAGGCAACGTTAAAGAAGAAATTGAGACCATAAAAACGGATAATTTCCGACTTTATTATGAAAATTATTTCGTATGCATCATTCGGCTTCATTGCGATTTAAAATTTCTCAGACCTAAATCCAACTTTTTTATTTGTGTAATTTTCATTTTTCGAATAATTTCCGCAATAGTGAGTTGAGAGGATAAGTTAAGTAACTCATACAATAGTCGATTACGAAGCTTTATGCTCTGTAGTGTGTTCCGAGATAAATATTTTTCTTTTTTAATTAACTCCACTGGACTCGCATTGGCGCTTGAAAGGGGTGTTATAGTTTTATTTTGTAGTGCGTACTCTATTTCTTTACACAGGCGAATAGGCTAGCTGGATTCTTAGTTTGCGTGGCTATCCCTACGTGAATCGTGAATATGACCCAATGATCCATAGGATAACTTTCAGAAAGGCAGCCCTGCGCAGACAGGTAGACATCGCGTACTTTACCATATACATATAACTTAACCTAATAACTTCCTAATTTTTCCAACGCTGCCTAATTTCCTAATTTCCTAACGTTAAGCGTATCGGCTCTGTAATCACGGCGGATTATGTGTTAATTCAGACTTATCACTCCTAACTCTCTCTCGTGACTCCTAAAACGCTTTTTCTTTCTTTCACTAGGAGATGTTCTAAATAAACCTATGAAAATGATTCAGGTAATTTATTCATTTTCTCCATCTGTAGCGTAACAGTGCCATTCTCAAAATCTAATTGACTGACTTGCTAAACGAAATGTCAGATAACATTCTGAAAGTCATTTACATCAAATATAACATTACATGTGGCTCTTATATTTGAAGTTTACGTTTAAGATTGTGTGTATTCTGCTCAGTGTTGTATATCGTCCCCTATTGTACTACCAAAATTTCCATTCCCTGTACTCCAAACAACTTATACTTCTTGTATAAGGTATTTCTCCCGCCTTCTTGGTGTAGTGGTGTGGTGGTTAGCACGTTCAACGGGTATACGAGAGGCCCGTGGCTCGAGTCCCGCGAAGGCGTTGCTCGTTTTTCATGTCTCCTACTTTCATAAAATTCTAATGTCTCTATACTTGAAGTACATGAATAAAAATCCAGCCGACAAAATTTTCTCCCTCTGCTACCAACATTCGATAGCCTTTTAATCTGTACCTACATGTAGGCAAGTCCATATTTTGAACCACAGTTTTCGGATTAATGAAACCTGAGAGGATTTCAGCCCAATTTCGAACGTATCTCAACTTTGCATCCCTACTTCTCTTTAAATTTTCCTTTGGTTCATTGTTTGCTCAGAAACTATTTTTATTTTTGTACTAAAATGTCCATTCTCTCACCTCGCTCTTTCAGTTCATTCGCCTTTCTATTTTACCTAGCAAATTTTTACCTCTTATCGCCGGAGTGATTACAGCAAATCGATAATCTTGCCGGGACTCAACTTCCATACTTCTGCTTTCGTTCTTCGAAGCCATAGAAAATACCTCATTTAACGTCCAGACGTTCCATAATTATAAAAATCCTGAATCAAAATTAACAACGGCACGATCATTAATCTCCAATACTATACTTTCCTGTAGCATGCTATAAAATAATTTACATTATTTGACTCTTCTTCGAGAATAATCCCGTTTCAAGCTTGGTTTTATTCTTCAGAGGTGGAAAGCGCTTTTAATACTGCATACTTAAACCCCTCTTAGATACAACACAAGTGAAGTATTATAAATGGAAATTTCGCAAATTTGTATACTTGTGGAAGAAACTCTTTATGACACGAAATAATAAGCCGGTAATAATTACAATGTTGCGAGATCTAGTGTTTTAAAGAACAAAGAGCCACTTTAAAAATCCATAATTTAATTACAAAAATTGAAAACATTACACTACCTGCCTTTAATAAACTATCAGAAATAAGCTATTCAAGTTACTAATAATTAAAGAGAACTATTATATAATATAGTTAAGCGATACACTTTTTTCTCTTTATAATTACTAAGCAGCGTTAGAGAAGGTATTTTATGGCAAAATACCTTGTTCATCCGAAGGATGTTTCTGCAGCAGCTCACCTCTGGTGTTCTCTTAAAGAATAGCATTTTCTGAGTAGATCTCTGTAAATTATATTCTCTCCGCAGCTAAACATTAGCATAGTTCTTTGTAGGATTCCAGTTTTACTTGCTTAGAAAGTAGGATGTTTTTACAATCTTGACATAATATATTATTTCTAATCAGCTATACATGGAAATATATTTAATAATAATTAATTTGTTTTTTGTTATTAGCCCAGAAGGGTTATTAGTTTCGCAACGCCATTTTACGTCAAATCACTAAAAGCGTTGAATCACTTTTCAAATTGTTGCCACTAAATATTATCGCTCTGTAGTATATTTAAAGAAATTAAATAATGTGGAATCTGCATGAATGTGTGTATGTTCTCGCATTGTGGAAAACAAAGGTACTTAGAGCCATCAAAATTTGCATAACGTAGTCCACCATATCAAAATGGCCATCTAGAAACGCGAGTTTCGGAGTTATTTTGTAAACATATGACAAATTTTTGGTTAAAAAACTTAACAATTTCATAGCGAGAAGTGACAACACTTTAAGGAATAAAACATTTTTATCTCCAAAGCGCGGGACTGTTTATCGAAAATTCTAAAGATATGCTGTTTATGCATATTTTCAGCCAAAACGGGAGTTAGCCTAAGTGCTCTCGAAATATGCACGAACAACAACAAAAGTTTTTTGAGAGTAATATAAGATCTGAAAACTTTCAGATTTTTTTAGCTTAAAATATTTTTGTTTAATTTTTTTTACTTTTATAATTTTGTTTGAAATAATAATTTTAATCTCACGGTTTTTTGCTTAAACCTTGCTGGAGTAATGTCCTATACTGTTAAAATTTTTTCTGCTATCTAATCATATCGCGTAATATGAGGAAAGGAACGGAATAACCGCATATGAAATGTGGCGCAAGATATGGTTTTATTTTTTGATGTAATATATAATATAATATAATGAATTATGATTATATCAGAGCAATTGTCAGGTGAAATGCCTTAAAAAGGAAATGAAAGGGAAACAAAATTAAAGTATAATACGAAAAGAATCTGAAATGGTTGAGATTTTAATGGTCTTCCGAAAAATCTCTTTTAAAATGTAATATGATTTATCAACCGAATTTATCAACACAGATGGCTCAGATGATTTTATCAACCCAGATTAGATGAATAAACATTTGGACTAACATGAGAACGTGATGTATATTCCGTGTATTTGGAAAGGAAAATAATGTCTAGTGTAATTCTATAAAAATATTTTAATGTTTTTAATTAGATACATCATGAAGCAAATGCATTTTTATTTAAATCAATCAGATTAAAAAATGAAAAAAGTAATATTCCTAAAAACGGTATCTGTTGATATTAAATCGTTTAGTCTGTTAATCAGTATCAAATTTGAAAGGGCTTTCATTTTACCGAATTACAACAGATTCGAATGAAAAGTAGAATAACGCAATTACAGTAGACCACGTGTAAAGAGACTAAACACAAAATCGCGTTTAGAGACTTATAACACTTTTGGGTAATAAATAAGAATTAACATTACAGTCTAGAACCTTCATATAGCGTAATGCTGAGATTTATCTCAGATGTTAAAATATGTCCTACGGCTGCTCTATGAGCAGTAGCTTATATTTTTCATTTATTATTTATGATACCTTGCTCAAAATGCTTTTTCTTTTGATTCAAAGCCAAGAACTGAAACATATTTGAATATTTCTGTACAATATCTGTAGAACTGGGAGATTGATGGAACCTCATTGGAAAAAATATCATTACTACAATCTCTCATCATAAAGAAAAAAAGAATAAAACATCCTATAACAATGAAATGCTCTTGCATACAGCACAGACTTCCCCCACACGAACAGAGCTTTTAGTTTTCTCATGAGCGACAGCTGATTTATAACTTCTGGTCAAACTACGCCCCGTTTTCATATCTTCAGCCAGAGCCTTGTTTAAACAAAGGTCATTTTGCCTTCTATACATAGATATGCTAGAATATTGGGTTCTGCGTTCTCCTGCACATGCTGATATTCTGATGGTGCTGTAAATCCTCTTCCTCGAGGAAGATTTCGTTCGGTTTATGCCAAAGAATTTATCATACTACGCTGAAAATGTAATCCTCAGGAAATGGAAGTTTGGAAGGAGAACAATAGAGAAGCTTTTGGGAATTCTATAACCACGGGCTGCTATTAGTGTGAAAGTAAATATGTATTTCCTTTCACTCACAAACACTTTTCCTATAATTATTTGCCATAAAATAAAACAAGAAGTGGGAACAATAAGAGAGTAAATAATCTTTTCACAAAAGCTGTTTACTACATATAAGAAATTGAAGTTATTCATAATGTCTTCAATAAAAAGGAGAGAATTTCGTCGCTTATATTTTTTTTAGTTGTAAAGAAATTACATTTGATATGATCTTGATTTTATTTTTAGTAGTAACGTGAATTATGCTCTGTTATTGTTGCTTGACAGTTGCTAAAACAATTGTTAAAGTGTTAAACAGAAACTGAAATTGATTTCTATAGCAACCTTGCCGTGTAATGTAACTATGATCAGAAATACATACTTTACATGTACTCCCGGGAATCTTTTATTGATCTGAATTACCAATCTTTCTTTATTGATATTGGCTGAGATTTGTATTCTGGTAGTATCGGCTCTTGGGGCGATTGAAGTTTTTAATTTTCATCCGGTCGGGGAAAGTAATGTGAAGGCTATAATTATGCATCGCTTCGATCACTCCATACCATTCGCGATGTGCTGAGGAAAAGGAGGCTATCAAACCTTCCTACACAAGTGTTAAGGTGCCTGGCTTCGCGTAGGCTTGTTCTGAAGCTTTCTCCTTTTCTCGCCTCATAGGAAAAGGCCCGTAAAGCCCCATTTTGTCGAATAGGGATAAAGGAAATAATCTACTTACTTCAGATATACTGTTTAAGATGCATTTCGGAAATAAAGTGAAGTGAGCGTCGAATTTTTGAAGTGTATAACTGATTAGCTTTATTTCAAATGCTTGTTTCAGCGCATATTAAGGAATTCTTCTCTTTCGAGTATATTTAACTGGTTTTAACCTGTTAAATCTCACACAACCAACTTACAAAAAAGTAAAATACTTGTCATATAAAATGCACCTAATTATAATTCAACACTACATATACACTCACTTCCAAAAGTTAAGCACGGAGAGGAAAATGCTACTTTCCGGAAACCAATCAGAATTGAAGAGGATGCAATTCGCTGCAGAGGTAGATCGAAGTATGCAAATACGTTAGGTAACAGCCAATCGCGCTTTCATGTCAAAAAATATGCAAACAAGGCAGTCTTATAAGAAGCCAGCTTTATGAAGGGTTACAGAAGTTGATTGTAAGTGCTGATAGGTAAGGTTTTTAAAACATTCGCACAATTTGTTTTCAAGACATACGTGCTTCTATGACTTCCAGAAGACGAATGGAAGATTCTGAGCTCTGGCGTGCTGTGGAGCGCATTGAAGCAGGACAGTCGATCACACAACAGGACAGTCTATCACAGATGTTGCTCTTTTCTTCGTTTATCATTCTGTAATATCACGTTTATAAAAACAATTCCAGACCACACAGACAGTTGTCCGAAGGCCCGTAGCAGGTCGCCCAAGGGTTACAAACCCCGCAAAAGATCGATATATTGCTATTGTAGCCAAGCGGAATCGCAGAGCGACCTCCACACGTGTGACATCTATGGTTACAGCATCCATTGGTAAGGTTATATCTGGAGCTACTGTAAGCCGAAGATTACATTAGGATACGCACCGACCTGCACATCTTTAAACGGGATTCTTTAACGGCTGTCCGGTATCGGGATGAAGTCCTAGAACCCATTGTGAAATTGTATGCTGCAGCAGTTGGCTCTACTTTTGTTTTAATGGACGATAACGCACGTCCCTGTGAAGGCAAGCCTCCACATAAGATGCTAACTGCAACCGACACTGATCACGAGGCGAGATTGAAGGACGGAACCGGTTTCTCGCTCTTCTGCTGCTGGCGCTCGTCGAGGTAGGACACCCTTTTGGGCAGTACTGACCGGCGGAGATGTTGTTCATTCCTGGTTGCACAACTTAGCCAATTTTCATCTTTCGAAGTTTCATCTATGTACATCCATATTTAACGAATTCCTGAGGTAAAATGCCTGATATTGCCTTGCATCGAGAACCATCCTCTGACAAAAATTTGATACGGAAAGAAATTTCGTGTTGAATTTCATTGGACTCTTGTTCGTTCCAAGAATTCATATTGCCACGTGTTTCTTCTTCACGTCTGAACTCCGGACTGGTAAATGCATCTGATTTAATTTCATCGTATTTCGAAGTGACTTTATTTAGAGTAACTCTATTGAACATGCTGTCAATGCAAGGACAGTACACGCGTAGATGATTTAAGATTCTTCTGGACTTCGTCTAGCACTCACGAGTAGCTTCATGCATGCCTTGTATTAGTTATTCCATCTGGCATAGTGTATTTTTTTAATCTATTTCTTTTACAGTCTGCATACCTGCCAACTTTTACGAATTTTTCGTAATTTTTACGAAAATGCGTTTGTTTTTACGATTTTACGATTGTAATCCATTTTTTACGATTTTTTTCCTTTTTCAAGTGTTTTTAGTGATTTTTGTCGAAATTTTAGAATTTTTCGCCAATTCAGCGATTTTCGCCAATTGCATCGTGTTTTACCGCCAACTACCGACTACTTCGAATCCAGTAACCTGCGGTTTCTCCCAACTCGCCGCTTAACCAGCCAATCCAATGCGCTGAACTTGTTTCTCCCACTCTTTTCTTTGTGGGCGCCAGATTATTTTTTTCGCGTTTGCTTCAGCAGCAAAGGAATTACTCAGCTTGGACTCAGCGAGCGTGGATTGTCACATTCTGTTTTTGTTTGCACGTGCTACGAATTTTCTTAATACGTCGTTGTTACGAAATGAGTTAAAAAAAACCTTATACTCAATATTTTCAGCCTGCCTACAAAGCCGAATTTCCAACAATTAAAGAATCCTTCAAAGGAAATAACTATGCATTTTGCAACGTGTGCGTGTGTGACTTCATAATAAGTCACGGTGGAAGAAGCGACATTTTGAAGCATGTTAAGTCTAAAAAGCATGAAGTTAATGTTTCGGCTTTGACAACGTCAAAGAAAGTGGATAATTTTTTTTCAAATTCGGCTACGAATTCGGATGCCGGTTTCATTTTGGCAGAGTGTTTGTTTACTGCATTCTTCATCGAACACAACGTGCCACTAAGCGCTGCTGATCACGCCGGTCAACTTTTCAGACGGAAGTTTCCCGACTCCAAGATTGCTCAGAGATATGCTTGTGCTCGCACGAAAACATCTTCTATTGTGAACGAAATTGCTTGCGATGCACAAAGTAAAACGATAGCTGCACTCCAGAATTCAGCATTTTCGGTGTCAATCGATGGCAGCAACGACAGCGATTCGAAGCTTTACTCCATCGTTGTCACATATTTCTGTGATGTTTCTAATGAAATGAAAACTCATCTTTTGCGTCTTCCATTGTTAAATGGAGACGCACGCTAAGGGGGAAAATATTGCCTCCTTGGTAATTAATGAGTTGAAACAACTTAACATCCCAATATCAAACTGCATTTCATTTGGTGCAGATAATGCTCATGCCATGGTGGGTGACAAAAAGGGTGTAGTCTCTTTCCTCAAAAAAGAACAAAATGAATTAATTGTTATTGGATGCCCATGCCACTTAATTAATTTGGCAGCAGAAAAAGCTGCAGCTGCTTTACCATTAAATATTGACCAGCTTCTGATTGATGTGTTTTTCTATCTGGAAAAAAGTGTAAAAAGGAAAGAAAACCTAAAGAATTTCCAAGAACTGT
>KK113791.1:21319-37225 GCA_000611955.2 Stegodyphus mimosarum
AGTCTGGCTAACTAATAAATTGTAATTTGTTTCAACAAGATCATGTAGCTTTCTTTGGGGTAAGTTATATTCTTGTTTTTTTGTACTTCCTAGATCACACATTTTACCCTTACAGTCCTCTCTAGTATTATAGGTTATTGCGGTAACACAACGTTTAATATTTATTATTTTCACAGTTCTTCCCAATATATTTCAGGTTATCACGGTCTGTTAGGTACACCTCATTACTACATTTGCTGCCGTGAACTCAGGCACACATTTTCTCTACAGTCCCCATAGAGCTGACATCACCAATGTCTACCTGGAGAGTGAAGGGATTGCGCGTATGGCGTAACCAGCATATTCGCCCGACCTTAATCCCATTAAAAATCTTTGGGATGCTCTCGGTCGTGCTGTATCTTCACGTTTCCCACCTCCAGCCAATCTTATTGAGCTAGAAACTGCTCTACAAGAAGAACGGCGATTGCTTAATTCTGCGGTGGTTGACCACCTAATTGAAAGCATGGTCACAAGGTGTAAACTTTGTATACAGATGAGGGGGGGATCACATACCCTATTAATGTCCTGTTTTTTCATTTTATGCTGTTTATTTTCACTTTATACATAATTCTGTTTAAGTCCCCAGTATGTCATTATCTGATAACTTACAAAAAATTAATAATGTTTTCATTTCTGAATATAACTATTGATTTTGTTTTATGTATAAATATATATGCTACTTTCCTGCCGAATTTTGTGTCAATCAAAGCAGTATTTGTTGATTTTTTTGCATTTCACATCTTCGTGCTTAACTTTTGGAAGTGAGTGTAGATAGGACGTGCTTGCAGTGTGAGTTGAATGTTGACCCGGGTACATAACCAAAGACTGTACCGAGCAAATTCCGAGCTGTGAATTCTATTACCATTTTTAATCCAAAGGGGCAATTTGCCTCTTTGCGTCTTTGCATCTCTCTTAATTTTGCATCGATTCACTAAAAGTGTTGTTTCACTTTTCAAATTGCTGTCACCAAATGGTATCGCCCTGTATTATATTTAAAGAAATTAAATATGAAGAATCTGCACAAACGTATATATGCTTCTCCCATTGTGATAAAACGACGGTACCTAGAGCCATCAAATTTTGAATATTGAACCTTTCCACTCAAATATGGGCATCTGGTAGCCCAACTTTCAGATTTGGAATTTGTTTTACTATCGGTATCATATTTTGTAAAACTTTTAACGAATTTTTGATGAACAAAATCAAGTATTTCAAAGCGAGCAATGACAACGTTTTACAGAAAAAAGATCTTCATCTCCAGCATGCGAGACTGTGTATCGGGAATTCTAAGGATATGCTTATTTAAAAATTATTTTGTATTATTGCTCTTGAACTGAATTTCATGGTTTAAGTGCGAAGAACGTGATATTTAATAAATAAAGGCAACACAAAAAATGTTAAAAAAGGCTCTTTGGACGTAATTTAAAATCTGAAACCTTTCAGATTTCTTTAATATGTGAAAATAATGCCTTGGAGGAAAAACGAAAAGTTCACCATCTTTGAGAGGGAAAGAATAATCGGAAGAAAGTGGTTCACTTATGATAAGATCTCTGCACGTGCTGAGCAAACACCGGTACATTTATGCATACAGAACCTAAACAGAAAAAGGATCGACAAATTGGTATAAAGCACTTGGAGCTACGTTGGAACAGGTTAACAAGGAGTTGAGACGTATGTCAATACTATTTTGTTCCTCAATATCTGCAATAATTTCCAAATAATGGAGGTTTGAGACATATCAGCTGATTACTGCCAGCATTTTACACTGACAACTGTTACAGCAAGAGCTCTTTGCTCTACTTTAATTACCGCTAATGTAGCTGTTAACAAATTCATTAGTAACAGAAGAAGAAACACCATGACGCTAAATGGACGTACGTCATCTTTCCTAACTTATCTCAATGCAATACCGGGCCCATGCCCACAAACGTTTCATTCATCACCACTGTAGTGTATGGCATCCTGTAGAATAAGGAGGGTGAGTCGAAAAAGCATTTTTTGTTTACTTTTCTATCGTCATCCCCTGAAACGTTGCCTATTGCGTAGCTATGCAAAATGAAAAAAAAATAAAGTTTTCATATAAAAATATACGCTCCGTTTACGCATCACACTCAAAGTTTCGAAAACTCGCCAAAATTTACTGTTTTTTGTCAATTTTTTATAATTATTAAACTCACTACTATCGAATGCTTCGTCCTTATGTGAAGTTTGGGACATGAGGAGCACGAAACATTTTAAAATCAGCAATTTCAAATTATTTATCGTTCGTGCCAGTAGTTCCAAAAACCGAATTCTTTGTAAAAATAGCAATATTTCCTAACTTCTGATAATTTTACTTTTTCATTTTTAGTAAACAAACGATGAATATATTTATCATTTTTAATCCTTTTTTTCAAAAGAATGTACTTTGGAGTCCTATTTTTGGAAAATTCTGGCATAATATATCTTGACAGGAGATTGGCTCTAATCAATCCGTCTCTAACATCAGTCCACTCATCTTATGAGATGCTTCGATTATTAGTTTATACACCGTTCTACAGCCTGGATATAACAAGGGAAGTCTGGAAATTCAGTTGCAGCAAATGACAGTCTTTAGTAAAATGTTGGTAACCTCATCAATAATGTCCCTTAACAATGCATGAGAAATGAGGTTACAACTATCACATCAAATCATGTTGGCGTAGACTGTTGCTTCGAAGTTTAAATTTAGCACGGTGAAGATTCTTCCCTCGATCATTTCTAAATAATAATTATTCAAGGGAATAGCTGTGCAAAAAGCGAGCCCTTTGAAAAGCGATCTTTTCAACAGTTTAAAAAAACAATATTTTAGAAAATATCGGAGAACTAAGGCTGCATCGATTTTCAACAATCGGCTCAGCCTTAGTTCTGCAGTACATCTTCTTTCATCTATAATCTTTCCAAGGATCAAATTTTCGGGGAGCAAAGAAAGCATTTCGCTGACTTAATGGATGTATGACTTAAAGTAAATTTTGAGTTGAGTGTCTTGATGCTCTGATATCTTCAAAAACTATCTTTGGACCGTCTGTGAAGTTTTTGCTGATTTCAAATTTAAACCAGAGAGTTATTTAATAATTTAAAATAAAGTTACCAACTGCTTTATTTCGCCAGTAGGTTTTTATAAGCTCATGTATAGTCTGAGAACTAGATTTACTTTTGTAAACTATCTTGAAGGTGAAAGCGGGCCAGGATCACGAGCTATTAACTCGTCTAAAATTGTACCTGACTTGATGACAGCCGAAATATCAAAACGTATAATCTGTTCTAACTTTTTTGTTCTTACTTCTCTGTCAGTTTGAGGGCACGGAGCATCACATACGTTCAAACCGAACCGGTGGAAGTTTTTCACAGACAGCGCATAGTTTTCTGATACGTTCACTGAAGTGTAGAAAAAATACAACGCGCTTCAGTTGGCTCCAAACATGCAATTCGATCTCGCGAAAAACACCATCTTTCAAACTAGTATTAATTATAGCTCCATCGTTTCCTAACACATAAAACTTTTTAAGGGGAAGACAAATTGAAAATTATGGCAGAAGAGATATATATATATATACATAATTTACTACATATATATATATATAGTAAATTATGTAGAGGAACGAACATGTACTTTATATTCTGAGCTTGGATCCCGATTTTGAGAATAATGATAAAAAACGCTTTGATTCAATTTTTTAATTATAATCCTGTTGTCTTTTCTTCCATCAAAGTACAGACCACGTAGTATTTCCTCAACAGACTGATTCTAAAAATCACTTCTGTTATAACCTTTTCTCCTTACAGAAAATACCTCTTTCTCTTTCTATTTTGCTTTTGTAAAGAACGTGAGAATTGTCTAAACCTGTTATCACAACATAATCCTAAAGGATAGATGATGCAACTGCAGCATTAGCTCGATTAGACGTTCCGAAACGATCACAGGCCAAAGATTTTGTTTCCAGTTAAACTTTATCTGCCACGGTTTGTTTGACTGAAGCCGCTTGTAGGGTTCTTGTAGGGTTCTAGAGTATTACTGACGTCCTTTGATGGGGCTCAATATTGCGCTTGACTTTTGACTCTTTTGCTAATTTGCGTATTTTCTACAAATCCAATGATCCAGTCTTCCCATTCCATATTTTCTGAACACGAAAGTGAAATGTAACTCAATTACAGGAATCTCGTTGGCTTTGCCACAAGTACAACTTTATTGAAATCACGCACTCGCATAATTTTGGAATTTACTTGGAAATGCATTCCGCGAATCTTAATGTTCACCGTTATGTAGTCATTATTTAAAACGTTTTCTAGCAAAAATTACGAAATATGGCTATTTTTACAAAACTTTGTGTTTTTGCGAAAGCGATAAATGATTTTAAATTTAACGTTTTATTGCGTGTATGTGTCTTCATTCTTTTTGTCCCAAACTTTCCATTAGGAGCTATAGCATTTTGACAGTATTGAGTTTACTAACTATAAAAAATTGAAGATGAACATCAAAATTTCGCCATTTTTAAACCTGTGATTGCGAGGCACGAACGAAAGATAAAATTTTATTTCAAATATTTTTCATTTTGCTGGTGGGTTAGCTAGTTTTTATTTTGCTTAACTTAGACGATAAACAACCTTTCCGAAATACGTTTTTTGTATTTCTATAGAGATACAAAAAAAGTGTTCTGTTGGAGGCCACTCTGCTTTACAGCTGTATACCACTTTTTCTGGTTTCTGGACTTGATAGTAAATCAAACAAAATTTGATGCTTCCAGCGGAGATAAGGTATTGCTACACAACCAAAACTTCTGGTGAGGCAGACTATACAGTATTTGAAATCGAATACGTTTTCCAGGAGATTCCTTGACAGAGCGTCCTAACGGTGTAAACGGCTTTGCGATGATATTGCATTTTATTCATATTCTCGCCTTTTATTTATCACATGAACAGCAACTGGCACCGGAAGAGTAAATAGAATGAAATTCTGAAACAGAGGTTCTACGTCTTCTATATAATCTCCTTGGATCTATATCATCACCCTTGAATAAGACAACATTGCTACTCATGTTAAGCGTATCTTCTAATGTTTGCTCCGAAACCAGAATTATTACTGAGATTTGAAGGTTGTCTTACCCGCAACGTATATTGAGTTATGTAAACACTTGTAGTGTCTATTGAGACACTGGATGCATATTAAATGTGTAAAGTATTACACAAACGCCATTAGACGCATAGCTAGAGTTTTCAACGCTCAGGGGAAATTGAAGATTCCACACCTCCTGTTATTTGTTAAAATGTAAAGGGAAAGAAAATGCCCCCGAGTGATGATGCGCCTAGAGGCAGACGTCCCTCTTGCTCCCCTCCAGCTGCATCACTCACAGCCATCCTGCATTTTTATGGATGATAAATTGACGATTTTTGTTGGCGATTGATCTTTGTGTGCAGTCCTTTATAAACTTTAAAGCTAGACATACAAATTACTGAATTTAGCGGGTTTCTTTTAATTTACATATGGACTTTCTATTTTAACCCTTTTCGCTTTGTATCATATAGTATCTCCCCCATAAATAACTCTGATGAGAACCATGTCCTTATTTTATTCAACGGCTATGTATTTATCATATAGCAAACAGAAGTATATGAAAAGTCTGATTAATTTTTAAAGTAATTTGTTAATGGAATAAAGATGCATTACGAAACAGGAAAGCACCTTTTATCGATGCTTTGAGAACTCAGTTGTTTCTGAGAATTCAGGTACTGAGTTCGCTCAAGTCATTCCAAAATGTGCTTTTGTTTCCCATTTTGAAAATCCATGAAAATTTATTCCACATGTTAAAATGTTTATTATTATTTTGAATAATACAAATCCAAATTTAATAATTTCGGTTTTGTGTATAACTAAAATTATTAGCTTTATTTACTGTTACTTACTGTAGTATAAACTGCCTAACTGTTACTTAGTAAAGTGTTTCCATTTTTGTATTTGCCATTTTCTTCGTTGCTATCACATAGAATCCAGAGAAGTTAAAAATAGTTAATTTAGGAACATAAACTAATTAATTAGTTAACGATATTCTAAAAATTATGGTTGCGTAATATGAATAAATTCGTTAGTGATGGAATATGTATTAGCGAGACGTGAAATTCCTAGATGGGATAATAAAAACTACATAGAATTTTTTTCTTTCTTAGAAGTTATTCTTATAATGATAGTTAAGGTATAAAAAAAATCGTTTAGAAGTTTTCTATAGCACTTTTTCCTGTAAATAAATTTAACGAGCAAAGGCTTGATTAAATAGAGACTGCGTTCAGTTGGAAAACATCGAAGGAAACAACAACAACAAGCAAATTAAAAATTACTTTTTCTGGCTATTCGATAAAAGTTTCGTTAGCACTTAAATGTACTCAGCTTTCATATATTTTCCCTTCCTTCAAAGAAATTCGTCATTAGGTCTCTAAAGATTGCACATTATTCATAAATTTCTGCTCATCTCGTGTTAGTATGTCTCTTATATTTTTATTTAGTTAATTATATCTTCAGGGGGTCACACTCAGAGATTTTACCAGTCGAAACCATTATCTGACAACCGAGAAAGAAAACCCGATAAACCTTCTATCCTCAATTATTAATAATCTAAAAGACCTACAAGTTCTTTTCTTAGAACAATCTAATTTAAAAAATTTGTTTTGAGAATTAAGTAGTTTGAAAAATACCACATTCTTAAAAATCTGGAAATTTTAATTCAGCATTGTAATTGAATTATCACTAATCATTTGTTTGCACACGCTTTACAATGGATGTATGTTTTTCATCTCCGTATGTGAGGGTTAACTATTCTTTATCTAATGGTAATCAATTTAATACCGTTGCACATAATATGTATTTTGTGGATGCTAAATGAAGATGAAGATGAGAAAAAACATAATTTTACCAAAACAGTTCTAACGGCTTGTGTAAACGTTATAACATGAAAATTAATATTAGAACTTTCGTTTATCAAGTAAGATTGTAACTTTCACCAATATTAAATTTATTCGCCTTTACGTTTTTATTAATTGATTCAATTTTATTTTTATAGCAGATTTCATTTTGAGTTATCTCACAAAAATACTTCTTATTTTATTCCAAAAATATAAGGAAACTCTCGTATTTATTTGCTTTTTAATTAGCAAAACTACTACTAATTATTATTCTTAATTATTCTTAATTGAGCTGCATGTACATATTTTTAACAAAATCCTTTGACATTTTCACGGAAGGCACAGAACTTATTCTAGACTTTACTGTCGGGCAGGTTTACTGTAGGCCTACAGTGAAAAAAACACTCATATTAACAAATTTAATGACCCAAAAATTATTGATAAGGATTTTGAAATGTCTTAGCAGTAACTTCAGCCATATTATTTTATTTTTTTAACTATTATATATTATTCATTCATATATTTTCAAAAATCAACAGCTTTTCCACTTTTTGTAGGAAATAATGTTAATTAAAAAATATTTCAGACCTCATTAACGCTTGGGCATTTTCTGATTCTGTTTTGATATAATTTTTCTGAAAAACGAACAATTGTTTTTTGAAATTTCTAATTACAAAAGACATCAAAAGAGATTTAATGAAAAAAACACTACTTATCGCAAAATTCGTACAGTTGGTTAACTTTGCATATGATTTAACCAAGAGGTAACGCACTCGAAGTTATTGAATTTAAAGCAAGTTGCCTCATACGGCATATCGCGTTTATAACATTGAGAAAATACCCGCGATGCACCGCAGGGAATATGCTCATATTATGTGTCCAAGTGGTTTGAATAGCAATACACATACACGGAATTCCCTGTGAAAACCGGCTGTTCTAATCACCTCACTAACTAGGGATAGTCATTTAAGATGCATTCCATTAAATGTTTAATTTTGTACTACAGTTAGTGAAGTATTTCATTAAATAATTTTGCTCAACTCCAAGCTGAAATTATAAATTGTATCTTTGTATAATGTCTTTATTTAAGTATTTTATAAAGCAACAAGCAATATTATTATTAGCAGTCAAAGTGTTCTACATGCATTACATTTTTCTTGAATCAATCAATTAATTCAATTAATTCTTTCTAAGTTCATTCAATTAATGGCTTCTTGAAAAGTTACATATGTCATGATTTTAGAAGATTAGAGTTCTGTGACATGTTGAATTTTAGAAAATCAAAAATTATTTTAATTAGACAGAGTTGCTTTATGATTCTTTTTTTTTTCAGCAAATGCTTAGGTGTTGAAGTAGTTGATTTCGTCAAACTTAAGAAAAATTATGTCTGAAGTTTAAAACTAAAATTTAATTTAATTAATTTAATAATAGTTTTGGGAAATAACAGTTAATTAATAAAAATTCGTAGCAATTATTTCTGTGTGTCTGTTAAAATTTCAGCTTGAAATTAAATTTGAAACAATTTTTTTAATAAATGTTAATTTATATTTATAAATTCGTTACGTAATATGTGAAGATATGCAGAAAAAATCTGAAATGTTTCAGATTTTAAATTACGTCCAAAGGGACGTTTATTTAAGATTTTGTGTGTTACCTTTATTTGTTAAATACCATGTTCTTCGCACTTAAACCATAAAATTCAGTTCAACAGCAATATCGCAAAATAATTTTAAATTGAGCATATCTTTAGAAATTTCGGTACACGCTCTCACGCGCTGGAGATAAAAATGTTTTTCTGTACAACGTTGGTATTGCTGGCTTTGAAATCTTTGAGTTTGTTAATGAAAAATTCGTTAAAGTTTTAGAGAATATTGTTACGAATTTCACATTTATTTGGCTATTTATTTAGAATTGTAATTAAAATTCCTTTTTATTTTCCCGTGCAACGCACGCAGACGATTTTTGAAGAGAAAGCTACGTCAAAAAAAAACATGCATACATTTATGCAGATTTTTCTTTTTTTAAAATTTAATGCAGAGCGATAACGTTTAGTGGCAACAATTTGAAAAGTGATACGCCGTTTTTGTGTTTCCGACGCAAAATCGCAAAATGAAAGTAATAGTCCTTCGGGACTAAATCCTTTTGGACTAAAAATACTTAAATGAGGATTTCCAAATTAATAAAATATTATTTGAGATTTCTAAATGGATTAAAGTCAGTGTTTGCATGTGTAGTTGATTACGTTGGAGTACTACCTAAAGATTACCTTTCTAATGACAGAAAGAATTAATTGAAAATATCATAATGAGAAACATTCATATTCACTTAAACATCGTCAAAAGTAACATCTTGTAAATAAATACAACATTAGGAAAAAGTCAAAAATCTGAAAGATATTAGATTTTATATTACACCCAAAGAGGCGATTTTTAAACGTTTTCTGTGTTGCCTTTTTTATTAAATATCATGTTCTTCGCACTTAAACCTTAAAATACAATTCAACAACAATATCGCAAGTTAATTTAAAAAGAGCATATCTTTAGAATTTCCGATACACAGTCTCGCGCGCTGGAGATTAAAAATGCTTTTCGTTTTCTTCCTACAGTGTTGTCATTTCTCGCTTTGAAATCCTCGAGTTTGTTAATCAAAAATTCTCTAAAGTTTTACAAAATTTGAAATAGATAATATAAAAAATTCTAATTCCAAATTTGGTTTCCAGATGCCCATATTCGAGTGAAGAGCTAAAATATTCAAAATTTGATATCTCTAGGTGCGAATGTTTTTCCACAATGCGAGAATCATATACATTCATGCAGATCCTTCATTATTTAATTTCTTTAAATAAAATGCAGAGTTCTAACTTTTGGTGGTAACAAGTTGAAAAGCGAAACGCCGTTTATAGGGAACCAATGCAAAATTCCAAAACGAAATTAATAGCCCTTCTGGGGAAATTGCCTCTTTGGGCTAAATATGTTCTAACTTGTAAAATATTGCTTTTCTTTGATTTCACAGTTTTTTTTATCTTACAAAATGAAACTCAAAATTGATGGACTTATTACAGGCCCTAAAAACCATGAATATCATAATAATGTTGATAATATAATTGCCCCATTCGAAAGCATACATTCAGCACGAGAGTAATTCAGTTTGTAAGGTATTTCCTCCGCCTTCATTGCATGCTTTCGTGGTGTAATGGCCAGCACACTCGGCGCGCATTCGAGAGGTTCGAGTCTTGGTGAGGGTTGCTCATTTTTAATGTCTCCTGCTTTGAAATAATCTGATGTCTCTAGAAGTTCATCTCCAAAAGTTATGAATTTTATACTCTAATTGTTTGCAAAAATTTAGGTATTTTTGCATAATGAAACTCAAAAGCATAGAAAGCAAAAGTGCGCCAAAATATATATTGGTGAGAGAAAGCATTCAGTTCGCATTCAATTGTCACTTTAGCTACTGGTACATGGGCCAAAAGGTCTCATACAGTTAGTGTTTTCTCTTTCAGGTACTGTGTCAAAGTACGCTTCTTTTTTATTGCCTAAATAGGTAAACTAAATTTAGGACTGACAGTGATTCTATGTAAGTTATTCTTTTCAATACTTCAAATTCTGATTACTTTAATTTGTGTTTTACCTAAGTTAAGCGAAATTCTCATGCTTATTAAAATAAAGGTTTATAGTTATTAGTCCAAAGGGATTTAGTCCCGAAGGACTATTACTTTCGTTTTGCGATTTTGCGTCGATTCACTCTAAATGCCCCTTTCACTATTCAAATTGTTGCCACTAAATGTTATCGCTCTGCATTAAATTATAAAAAAAATGAAAAATCTGCATAAATGTATGCATGTTTCTCGCATTGTGATAAAACCTAGAGCCATCGAATTTTGAATGACGTAATCCTACTGCGAATATGGGCATCTGGAAGCCCTAATTTTGAATTTGAAATTTGCTTTATTATCGATTTTATGTTTTGTAACATTTCAACGAATTTCTGATTAACAAACTAAATGATTTCAAAGCGAGCAATGGCAACACTGTACGGAAAAAAAAAAATTTTATCTCCAGCGCACGAGACTTACGGAAATTCTAAAGATATGTTCATTTTAAAATGATTTTGCGATATTGATTTTGAACTGAATTTTATGGTTTGAGTACGTAGTACATGATATTTAATAAAAAAAGGTAGCACACGAAACGTTAAAAAAACGCGCTTTTGGACGTAATTTAAAATCTGAAATCTTTCAGATTTTTTTTTTTAGTATTTTTTTGAATTATGATTCTTTGATGAAAACTGTGCTAAATACAGGAACACACTCAATATGACTTTGCGTGCTAATGCACAGTCCAACACTAATGTCAATGCGAAAATAGTGCACAAGATCGTCTTGCTTAAAATTCAGACAAACTGAAAGGTTATCAAACAATTTTCAATATGCTTTTTCACAGGCTTCCAATAAACTTTCTAGGAAATCATACTTACATTTTCAATAATTTTCATGCGTATAATTTAACTCTTCAATCTGCGTTAAAACATTACATTGTATAAAGACCAGTCGGATTTTTCTTTAGCTAACTTCAATTTTAGAGATCAAAAACTCTTATTACTGCTTATATTCCTTCAGCATAACCTTAACCATAATTTTACAGATAATCAGTATACTTCGGTTCAATCAGTTGCAGTTGTAACTTAAAATTATGACTGTTTACATCTGCACTTAAACTGTTTTTTTTTGTACTTCTATATAATGTCCAAGGTTAGAAAATACTCAGTTGATGATAAAATGAAATTTTTAAACATTTATCCCCAGTGACAAGGAAGACGAAGATAAATCTCTTCTGGATTGTAATGAAGATTTGAACGACCAAAATTTAAAAATAACAGTCGTGATTTCGAAGCAGTCTTATCTAGCAGCGAATTTACTAGCAATGATAAAGAAGATACTTCTTAGTTAAAGTAAAAATAAATGCAAAGCATGAAGAAAATGAAAAGTTGTACTATTTTTAAGAGCTAAAAGAAAAGACATCTTGTAAAAGATCTCTACACAAACATCTTCTTCTGAATTGCTTAACACTTTTTTTCTTGCATAGTATTTGAAAATAGTTTGAGTTCGTCAAGAAACTGAAGTCATTTTGCAAACAATTTGATCAGGAAAAAAGCGGAAACCAGGAAGCACATCTATGGAATGTATATATTAGATTTATTATATTAACCATTCTTTTAATTATTTATATGAAAAAGTATTTTTATGGTAAATTAAACATTCTAGGTATTTATAAAAATCTAATTAGTAAAAAAATAACATATAAATTTAATGAAATCGAATGAAGTCAACTAAATGGATAACTGTGGAAAATAAAATATTTTACATTAAGAAGAAAAATAAATAATGTAGAAATACGCTGTGCAATAGAGAGAGAGATCTGGATTTGTTGTAGAAAATAAAGTGCGAAAATGTTTGTATGAGTAAACAAAACTAACTTCACAAAGAGTTAATTTTACATCTTTAGCTTCGTTACTCCTCTGGCTAGCCTCTCAGTCCATTAGAAATTTTACAGGATTTAGAACTCAAAGTTAAGCAAAAAAGAGCATAGATCAATAGCCTTAATTAGAGAGCTCCTACTCTCTACGTCCCCACTATTGTGAACCAAACGCAGAAGTGTCGGTCGAATTAAAAAATAGCGAGAAAAGGAACAAGATAGAGAGAATGGGCAGCGGGGTGTGGCCCCTGATGCTACTATAGTCGCTTTCGACCTGCCCCTAGACACTGAAACGACATCTGTAGAATTGGTTTTCGCTAAAGAAGGTAGTACCGAAGTGGAAATCGTAACTAGAATGGTTATTTTTAAACTTCCATTTTTGCAAGTAGCTGAAAATCTCACATTTCAAATGATTTGATAACTGGTAAGAAGATAAAGAACTACGTAAGCTGTAGCAAGTAGTCACTTTGTTAAATTTTGCTAATTTTCCGTCTCTGAAGAGTTAAAATTGTAAGATAAAAACTATCATTAAATGTAAAGATTTATTTACTGTAGAGTGACAGTTAACTGGTTTGAAAACGAGGATGCCCAGTAATGATGTAGCAAGTTCAGTAATAATACGAGTTCAAACGAATTCCAATAGGTTATGTTCTTCTTTTACAAACATTTCATTTGCATACATTTAGAAAAAGTAATTAAACTAATAATTTGATGAGCGAGATAATACAGTGTTTTAATAAACAAGCTGAGTATATAAGAATACTTTTATGAGGTGTATCGAAATGATTGATGCTCTTTCGGAAATTAAATATCAAAAAACCGTTAAATGTAACTGTTCAAGTAGAAGTAAATAATAAAATACTTATTTTGAAGGCCTTAACAAAAATAATCGCCAAGATCACAGTGCTTCCAGCTTTTAAATAAAGTGTCTTCCGTGCAGAGGAAGTTTAGCATTATTCAGAAGCTAAAGCATTAACTGCAATCCAGCGGGCTTTCAGAAAGTTGTTTCGATGAAGTTCATTTCTGAGATCATTGGTACAGAGTAACAAAAACGTGATTAGCCGTATGCAAGTAAGGATGAGCTGTATGAGGGTATACGTGTCTGTCGCGTGAAAGTAGGTGATCATATTAATCATTTTTAAAAGGAGTAAAATTCGCAGTTTTTAATTAAATTTAGCTAGATGCTGTAACTATAAGGCAACAGATATAACTTGTTGCAACAGATTAAAACTGCTGTAACAACTTGTATATGGATATGTGATATTTGCAGTCGATGGGCATTAGAAATGCTGAAGCTTAGCAATCAGAGTCCGGATGTTGCTGTTGATGAAGTGGAAGGCAGAGAATAACTGAAGACAAAAGAATTTCACTGTAAAAACTCCACATCTTTATTCAATTAATATGGCTGTAGACGAAGATCACATAATCCGATAATAAATAGTAATACTATTAAATTTAGAACTCGAAGTAATAAATATTTCTTACAAAGAGAAGATGAAGAGAAAGAGCAAATTGTTTGTATAGAAGACAATGGCAGAAAGCAATCTGACGAAAAATGGAGGGTAGAGCTATTTATAGTAGCGCTTACATGACAGGCCAGAGAGTTCTCGAAAGTATTGGTCTAGGGGGAAGATCGTGAAACTGTGGAAAATTAATTAGAGGTTGCCTGTTCGCGTAGAGTAAAGCCATTGTATTTTTTATACTTTATATATATATAAAAGAAGAAAGTATTTTTGTTTTGTTCGCTAATAACTCTGTTACTACCATAGCTATCGTCTCCAAACTGTCTACAATTCTTTTCTGGGTCCTGGAAAAGGTCGACGTCCACTTCCCTTCTCCCCCAAAAAAAGTAGCTAAAATCAGAGATATGAATTAAAAACTCGGAAAAACTATAATTTTCGCCCTCTTTTTTCTGAGTTGCAACAGTCTAGCAAGCTGGAGATTAAAATCTTCTTCATTTCGAAAGGTGTTGTCACTGCCCGCCTTCAAATCCCAGAGTTTGTTAATAAAAAATTTCTAAGTTTTACGATGAAATAAAAATAGCATTGCCAAACATTAAATACATTATTCTCTATTCCAAAATTCGCGGGAGTCATTTTGACTAGTCCCATCTTCGTATGATTTTAATCAGTCGAAATATTTATTAAACACTCTGAAAGCGCTTATTTTGGCACTCGTTTTTCCGAGTGGCAACAGTCTCCCGCGTTGGAGATAAAAATGCTTTATTTCGAAAGTGTTGCTACTGCTCGCTTTCAAATCGTAGCCATATTTTACAAAACCTATACATATAAAGAAGAATGAATGTTTGTGTTTGTTTGTTCGCGGTATTGATTTCTGATCAATTATGCCAAAATTTTTTTCCACATTTAATCGACTAAAATTGAACATAGGGGAAATACTGGATGGAAATTGAGATTTTATGACCATTTGATTAGAAAGACAAAACTCATTAAAAACTGCATGAGCTGCGAGCATGATTTAAAACTGATAAAATGAGAGAGAATTAGTTTATTTTCCTATCGAAATTTTTTATGTGGGTTCCATACGCATTAGATTGAAAAATATATGACTATGAATCGTATTTTTTGCATCGTTATTAGAGAAAGATTACAGTTCTTTCTGTTGTTAAGCACATTACTCTCAATCTAAGTTAACTGGCATCAGGTATTTCCGCTAGTACTGTATAAACAGCTGGAAGTTCAGCAACGATTGCAGGACTGAATATGTGCTTTAAAAATGCTTAATAAAGACTAGTAATACTTCGTATAGCAGTGCATTTTTTTAAATTTTAGAGTTACCTTCTTATACAGATATTGCCATCTGATACACATGAAAACGAATCATTTACATCAATAGAAGTCATATGGCAATCTCTGGAGCGCATGTGATTCATAACGGCATATCTGCCGCATGCGGTAAGAGTTGTCCTGCGCTTGTGATTACTAGTCTATGCGCTAGTGATTACTAGTCTAGTCGATTACTAGTGATTACTAGTCTAGTCGATTACTAGTGATTATATTGCATATTGTCCTGCGTTAGTGATTACTTTATCTACAGCATTGTTAGAAATTTAGCAGTGAATTATAGCAGTAGTGCATAACTCTTACGCAGCTGGAATATGAATGCATATGATTATCATTTAGATGCATGTGGACTACTTGGAGATGCAGAAATAAAATTTCTGATAGGTAAAACAACGCCATTAATTCTATATTAGGTGATGTTTGATTTTGGAGTCAAGAAAAAGCAGTCTTTCAGTATGTATAAACAGCCCTTAAACAGTATTAATTGCAATGTTTCCTTTATTTTGCAGCTACATAGAAAACAAAAGTAACTACTATATTAATATTTATAAATAACAATGAAATCATATTTTGGGCCATAACTCACATTTCCAGCAATGAAGTAAGCATTTTGAAGACCATTAATAACCGATATTTTGTTAATGTTCTTGCTACCATTAAAAATATCAAAATATTTAATAAGC
>KK113791.1:38757-121874 GCA_000611955.2 Stegodyphus mimosarum
AAATGTTTTAAGAAATTGAGCTATATATTTTATAACTTATTACATTTCTAGAAGGTTACGCATCCCTTAGGTGGTTCTGAAGGAAAAATGAAATCTAAACTAGTACACGAGAAAGAAAAGGTTTTACTTAAAATTAAAAGACTAATATTTCATTTTTGAAACGTACAACTCGAGCATAACTCAAGCGTATAGCTTGAATTAAAGATAAAGTAATTTAAAACATTTTTCAATTTTTGAGGGAAATCTACACGTCCTATCAAGGCGTAGACGCTCATTAATAATAATAGTAACTAACAAATTAAAAGAAATAAAGGAAGAAAAAATTATGAAAAACGTGGGGCGTTTTTTTATTTGCCCAAATTTTAAATATTTTTAGGATTTTAAATTCTAAAAAAAACATGTCTTTAAAATTTCTGATAGGCAGTCTCGTAAGCTAGAGATAAAAATATTTTATTCCGTACAGTGCGTTGCCACTGCTCATCTTGAAATTGTTGAGTATTTTAATCAAAAATTCGTTAAAGTTTTGCAAAATTTGAAATATGTAATAAAATACATTCCAATTCCAGATTCGGACTTGCAAGTGAATACATTCGGGTGGAAGACTACGTTATTTAAATTTTGATGTCTCTATGTATAGGTATTTTTTAACAATGCGAGAAAGGTACATACATTAATGCAGATTTTTCCTTATTTAATTTCTTTAAATGTAATGCAGGGCTCAAACATTTGGTGGCAACAATTTGAAAAGTGAAACGCCGTTCATAGTGAACCAACGCAAAATGCCAAAATGAAATTAATAGACCTTCTGGAAAATTGCCCCTTTGGGCTAATAAATAAAATTAAAAATAAAAGCATTTTCCATTGTAAGTTATAATTAAATTTCTACATTATTTAACACTGCATGTGATTTTCACTGAAAGCATATAATTTAATTATCAGAACACGTTACCGTACTTTAAAAATATCTCCACATAAGGGGAAATATTTTGAATATGCCTTATGGAATAACTAAATTAGTCAAAAGGGGCTTTGTCCCTAAAGGGCTATTGTTTTCGTTTTGCGATTTTGCGTTGTTTCCCTGTAAACGGCTATAATACTTTTCAGATTGCTGCCACCAAATTTATCGCCCTGTATTATATTTACTGAAATTAAATAATGTAGAATCTGCATAAATGTATACATATTTCTCCAAATGTGATAAAACAACGGTACCTAAAGCCATCCAAGTTTGAATAACGTTCGTTTCCACCCGATTACGCTCATGCAGAAGCCCAAATCAGGGATTTGAAATTTGTTTTATTACCTATTTCATATTTTGTAAAACTTTAACGAATTTTTGATGAACACATTCAATGATTTAAAAACGAGCAATGGCAAAACTCTACGTGGGGGGGACCCTTTTATCTCCAGCGCGCGGAACTGTGTATCAGAAATTCTAAAGATATGCTCATTTAAAAATTATTTTGCTGTATTGCTATTGAACTGAATTTTATGGTTTAAGAACGAAGAATGGGATATTTAATAAATAAAGGTAACACAAAAAACGTTAAAAAAACGCCCCTTTAGACGTAATTTAAAATCTGAAACCTTTCAGATTTTTTTTTTAATTTTCTGATTTTTTTAATGTATTTCAATTAGTAACTATATTAACTAGTTCACAACAAATAATTTATATAATAAAATCTCATAAATACAGAAACTCTTTACAATAAATATTATTTATTAAATGTCTGGCCATTGACCATCAAGTCATTAGGCAATTAAAAGTAAGTATAAAATTATACCTTCGTAACTCTACAAGCTCCAGTACCAGGATACACACGGCATGCTCAGTGACGTAGATGCAGAAATATCCAGAAGTTTGAACTTAACAATGTGTTGCTCCACTTCCATTTATTCGTTTCAAGCAGCAGTTAATGAAAAATATTTATTATTAAATTATCATATAGCGGACGAAAGAAAAATTAATCGCCATAATAATGCCATAGGCTTTATTATTGTCATGCGCTAATAGCTGTCTAAGTGAAAGTCATATTTGTTAAAGACATACCTAAATCGAATGGCTTAGCATTGAGAACTTCCGAGGCACTTTTGTACGCGATTTCCCGCTTTTCAGTTTCTATTCGTCATCATAATAAATATTGAAAGCAGAGTGTCCTTTCAAAGTATGTTTTATTCCTTATGCATAAATGGAAAAATTTTGTATTCCCTTATTCTCTCTTGCCAGTTTAGTATATTTTACGTCTCATATTTTGCCGAGGGAAAAACCAAACGCCTATCTTTTTTCTAGCAAAAATTTGCGAACAAGCTACTAAACTGTGTTAAGAGCAGAGAGATTTTAGATAAAACGTTTGAGCAAAGTGGAATTTTTTTTTCAAATACGGATGTCTAATAAATTTTACAGAAAGAGTTGAACTACGAAAGAGACATTTTCATGTCTTCATGAAGATGAGCGGAATAGTTGCTCAATTTTTCCTTATTTCATTTATTCATTTTTTGTCAGGTTCTTTTAAAAATGGTGCATGTTGTATTCTCCAAACGTTATAACTCTTAAAATGTTCCCTTTATAGTTAAAACTATAAAAAGAAAAATGGGGAATTATTTTACACGGATTGTTATTCCCAATGATAAATAAAAGGCGTTGATGTTGTGAAACTTCAGTAAATTAACGTAAAATTCTTCTCAGATGAATATTATTCTCCATTGAAATCAAAACTTTTATATTATCTTTCCTGATTCAACATACGATTTATGTTAATTATTTCCCTAACACACAGTTTATGTTAAAGAATCGTCTTTCACTTAAATATCTAACTCGGAGGGTGCATCTAGTTCTTGTTATTGTTGTTGCTAATCTCACTTGCATGACCTAGTTAGAACAAGTCCGCGAATTTTATCGTGGCAAGGAGTAGACGATTACATCTATCGTTGGCAAGAGCCTTGAAATCCATGTAGGTGACAGTAGACTTCGCTCAGTTGTGCCCCAATTCTGAGAACCAGCACCCCAGGGGACGGATCCGATGGACATCCATCCTTCTTTCTCTGCCAGCAAACCATACGAGAGGACTTTCGGCTAGCTGTATATCTAGATGCCCCTGTCGCAAAGATCCATGCCTTTTCCGGAATTCGAGCCCGGGGTCTTCAGTACCTTAGTCAGAGTTACTAACCACTGTCTCGTTGAGCAGCGTACATCAAGCTAACGACATAAAACGAATGTTTAGTATAATCTACAAAGTTGATGATGCTTGCAACTCCTTTCGGAATCGGGTGCTTATAAAGCTGTTCAGCCGAATATCAGGCATAAATTACAAAGCCGCCGATGTTTTTAATTTCTAATTGTTTGGGAAATGAGTGCTCATAGATTTGCCTATTTTTAAACTTGCAACTGATGAAAAGCAAAATGAAAATGCAGATGGTGTGCAAAGTGTATCCCTTGTGCATTTCACGCAAAGTGGCAAAAGTGCAATGATGATGTGAAAAGCTTATCCCTTATAGTATTCAAGAAAAGACTTATTAGAAATTGAAAGCAAAATATAGTGATCCATAAAAAAGAGCTTTGAACATCTACAGTTACTAAATCTCATTCCCACTGGTCCTTAATGATTTGTTACCTACAATACTAGTATGCTCAGGGAACTTGCAAACTTTGTTGAATAAAACCTGAGGTACAGAAAGCGCAATTTCAGTGTAAGAAAGTTTAAGAACTGAAGTTATTTATTTTCATTTTATATCATTATTCAATGCAATAATAATTACGCACTTTGATTAAATCCATGATAACTCCTCTCCTACCTTTCACCATCTCAGTTGACGACTCTATGAATGTTCTGTTGCCTCCTCTCTGAAGATGACACAAACAATACACGCAATTCCCTTGAACATAACAGTCACGAATTCCATGGTCGTGATAGAAATTCCGCAATTTAAAATTTTCCTTTTTTTGAAATATTCTGTACCATATACCTAAATTTCTGATCGTATAAATTTGAAAATAATTATCGAATTACTATTTTAAAATTTAAAATGGATGCGTAGTAGCTCTCAGCTTGCTACGAATATGCAAACTCTATGAAGTAGAAATGAATATACTCATAAGAAAGAAAACACGTTACGGACAAAAATGTATCACTGACTAAGATACCAGCCTTGTAATAAAATGAAAATTACACATAGGTGAAGTTTAAAAAAATATGTAGCGAATTGCTTAGATTTATCTTCGTAATGTTCAAATTTTTAGGCTAATTTAAAATCCATTATGAAATCTTAGTTTCAGAAGTATACGTACATACATTTTGCCTATAATGTTCACTTTTTTATATGATTTTGTTTATTTATTTACATAATTAATTAAAAACTCTCTAAAACTCATTAAACATATTTTATTTACATTATTTTAATAGTCATACGCATGATTGAAATATGAACTTATCATTTTAAACAAACGTTTTTTATAGTTTTCAGTTCAAATGGAGAAACAACCAGAGTTTCTTTCAATATTTGGCTCTTACTTCTAAGTACTTCATTATTATAGCGGCCTCCGACACTGAATCGCTAATAAATCGAGTTATTTTGCCACGTGTTTTTATATCAACCTCGTGTTTCGTTTTTGCTAAGGATTTCGAATTCGCATTGGTTTTTGTTTTAAATATTCCCTGCTTTTATGAATATGCGGTTAACAATCTTTAATTTACCGAATAAAAAGGTGGATGCCATATAATTTTTTGAAGAAAGTGGTCTTTCAACTGACAACCGAGTATCCGAAAATAGCTACAGCAGGAAATTATACGATAATGATGAAACCACTCGGAGATGCAACGTTAAATTCGTGAAAAGAGGGTCCGGGGAAATCGTTTAGTGGTTCAAGTTTAGTGGTTGACCACTGCTGTTAGATTTACATATTATTGTGCAGAAGAGCTGATGTCCATCAAACAGTGTGACAAACAGCTTAATATGTGTGAAAATGCTGCTATTGTTTGGAAGAAATACAAATGTGTTCCTTCAATCTGATACAAAGATTAAATAGGTGAGTAAGCAGTTCTAATAAAATATCTGGAATCGATACTAGTTTGTTTATTCAACGTAAAACATCAGCAGTAGAGTACCCCCACAAGAGTAGATTTTGGAAGGATATGTAGCGAAGATAGGAGTATTTGTCTTTTAAATCTCGAATACAGATGCTAGAAGAGAAGAGGAAGAATTCAAAAGGAGAGGATAAAGGAAGAAATTATTCAACATGTGCAAGATGGATCAGCGATATATTCGGACTGCCGGAAGGGTTATAATACGGAGCAACTTGAAAAAGTTGATTACAGTTTAAAGATTATTAAAAATATTCATAGTAAACAAGATCTGAAATTAACAGCCCTTCATTTTGCGTTGATTGACTATAAACGAAGAATCACTTTTTATATTGTTTCCACCAAACATTAGAGCTATGCATTACATTTAAAGAAATTAAATAATGAAGAATCTGAATGAATGTATGAATCTTTCTCGGACTGTGAGAAAACAAATGTACCTAAAGTCATCAGATTTTGAATAACGTAGTCCTCCATTCGAATATGGGATTCGGTTTTTTATTCGTTTCATATTTTGTAAACTTTAAAGAATTTTCGATTAACAAACTGAACGATTTCAAAGCGAGCAACAGCAACACTGTACAAAAAAAAATATTTGCATCTCCAGTGCGCGAGACTGTGTATCGGAAATTCTAAAGATATGCTCAATTTAAAATTACTTTGCGATATTGCTGCTGAACTGAATTTTATGATTTAAGTGCGAAGAACATGATATTTAATAAATAAAGGTAACACACAAAACGTTAATAAAACGCCCCTTTGGACGTAATTTAAAATCTGAAACATTTCTGATAGTGGTAGTTATTTTAGGCTTTGGCCACTACTAAGGACAGAAGCGATGGTCATTTTATTATGCAGGCACCTAATAGGCGGCCACAGTTACCTCCTATGCAAGGACGAACTAATCACATCCGTGCCTTCTCCGGTATTCTAACCCGTGCCCTCTGTAAGGCAGTCAGACCGTTTTCCCTTCTGGACAATGTAAAATCTGAAAGCTTTCAGACTTTTATTATATGTTACAAATTTTGTAAAGCATGTATAAGTTCCTGATTAAAAAACTCGACGATTTCAAAGCGAGCAATGGCAATACTGTACAGAAAAAAAATGATCTCCAGCGCGCGAGACTCTGTATCAGAAATTCTAAAGATATGCTATTTTAAATATCTTGTTATATTGCTTTTGTATTGAATTTTATGGTTTAAGTACAACGAACGTGATATTTAATAAATAGAAGTAACACACAAACTGTTAAAAGAACGCCCCATTGGCGTAACATAAAATCTGAAAGAGCTTTAAGATTTTTTTTATTTCAGATTTTTTTGTTTTTATAATTTTTTTATTGTTCAGATTTTTTTTATTTTATTATGTATTGTGTCGTTTTATTTTTTCATTCGCCCTTTATAGGTTTGGAGAAATCACAGCTGCCTAAGTTGGGGAGGCCGCTACAATGAAGAAGTGCCGTATTTTCTCTAAATTGTAGTTTTGCAGAAAAGGCTTCGGAACATACAATTGTAAATATAGTTTTCCGTATTTTACATTAACATTCCCTTACGCCCTGTATCTGTAATAACATGCACTGCAGATTTTCATGCTAGCTCTCGAAACGCAAAACTTCAAATAGAATTGGAAAGGCAATTTATGTTTTATTAAATGCACACTCACATACGCATAACAAGGAAAATAATCGTAATAACCGATTAAAAATATATGTTCTTGTTTAACGGAAGACTTCTTCAAACATTTAATGAAACTTAAACGGGTAAATCGTGTAAATTGTTTTTTTTAAATGAATGGCAAGTGGGTAATTTATGAGAAATATATCTCGTCAGGTGGTAAAATGCAAATGTAGAGTAACATATTCGGAAATTAAACATTTTCTTTTCCGTTCAAATCAGAATTGATTTGTGTTAGTCTTTGAGAACTCTCTTTATCTTTTTTGAGTTGTCAAGTTACGAGTCTATATTAGTTTCTATTGGTTCAAATTATCTGGTCAGTCCGTCTATAACTCAGCCAGCTAATGGTTCTGTTAAGTATGTTACTTGTCAAGAAATAGTAACTAAAATATTTCCACGGACGAAGTGTTTGTAAAAATTGCGCAGCTAAATTCAAGTTTAATTCCACATATAGCAAAGACTATCAAATCCAAAAGTTGTTGGTGTTTTAGCATTTCTTCCATTACTTAGAAGATTAATGCACACACAGGATGTAGCAACATTCTTTCTTCGTTCAAACTGCATACTTTCACTAATTCTGCTTTAACGAAGAACCACAAAATTCGCCTCCTTTGGTGCTCATTCTTCTCGTTTAATTTTGTCCTCTTTGAGATGTAATGAAGAGATTAGCTTTTTCAATTTCTTGATTGGCTTTAGAATTCTATTCGCGCCCAATAAAAGATTAATATAGGTCTTTTTTTAAATTTTTAAAATTCTCATTCTCTCATTTCTGCGATAAATGAGGAAAAGATAACAATACTCAAATTTCTAGCTTGTTGAATAATTGTGAAATGATGTTTATTTTTCCCTTTTTCTTCATTCTCATTTTTATTTAATTGTTTATACTCAATTTTTTATCTATTTCTGGCTAAAACTTAAGTCTTTAGTTTCAGTTCCAGAGCTTCGTACTTTTACCACGGTCAAATTCTCTAAAGGCATCTAGCTATTAACACAATCGACGAACTCGGGTGCCTGTTGTCAATGTTCCTGTAAACTTTTCAATCTAATCTTACTGCTGCTAGAAGCTTAGTGTAAGGAATAGGTCCGATTCGGAATATCGCTGAATTTAACACCAAACCGACAAGGAAGAGCCTCATTTCTTATTCTCTAAATATCTGGCTTTATGGCGATTATGCGCTGCTTAGATTGCAAGTTCCTCCTTCCCCCCATACACAATGGCTGAAATCCTGAAATCCGCTGACTTGTCTTCCGTCCCAGAATATTACATAATCCATATAGAATTGGTTATTAACCCAACACTTTAAGCCCCTTGAAGATATTAATAGCACTGTGTTTCTTAGGAAGCCTTAGCTCCTATCCATCGTGCATAATACTTGCACACTTACTAATACATAATACAAATATAAAATATAAATCCAAATATGCAATACAGTTACATAATTAGAAACACAATACATTCTTGAATAAATGCTGATACATTCTTGAATAAGTACTAAAACATAATTGAGTTATTAAAACATTACACAAAAATGATTAAATTTTATGAAACTAATGTATACTTCCAAAACCTGTACTTTATACCTATACACTATACATTAATCAACACTTGATAAAACAACTTGCACCATATACAGAAGGTACAAGCACAATGTTTTATGCCACCACAGTGGCTGGCAGAAGTCATCATAGACGTTGGCTACTATTAAGACCATAGACCACTTTATTATGGAAGTAACTAATAGGTGGATTGCCTTTGGCTTCCATAAGGGATGGACAGTTACAATCGAGCCTTCTTCAGGATTCGGACTCGGGCCCTTTAGTATCGCAGTCGGCTTCCATAACCACTATACCGTCTGGCCGGCGTTTGAATTGAAAGTTGCATCTGCTGCATATTTTTGTTACTGAGCTTTTTGATAAAGTTAAAATCGCTGGATTTTAGAGTTTATGTTTGCCCTAATAATAACAAGCGAACATTCTTTGTTTTAGCCAGATTGATATAACTAAAATAGTTGAAACATGGAAAAAATTACTAACATTCTTTTTAAACTAAATATTTAGTAAAACTACCGAATGATTATTCATAATTTTTTTTGCGTTTTGTTCTCAAGTTTAATCAATACTTTTTGAATTTTCTACACATGTTGTGCTTGCGTACATATTTTTCTTTAACCAATTCGAAACCTCCAACAGTGAAGGAAAAGCATAATCATAAACTTGGTTATAGTAATAATTTAATGCTAATTTTCCATCCATTTTTAGAATCTTAAAATTACCTTATTTCTCAGTTAATGTTTTTGAGCTATCTTAGGACTCAAAATTTATTTAGATAATTTTTCAATTGTGTCCGATGACGTTCAAAGCCGCGATATGCCAACATTCAGTGCGAATTCTTCACAACTGCCTCACATTATATATTATTTAACAAATTATTATTTTTTTTTACATTTCTAATAAATCCTACACCTTTGATAATGAAAATTTAAAACTTTAAACAGTTCCCTCAAATCCAGTTTCTCATTTTTTAATAGAAACTTCGCTAGTGTAATTCCATCTTGAAGCATCCATCCAACCTATTACGAACATTATTTTAAATATAACAAATTCCTTGTGCGTGACGTTAATGTTTACGTGGGACGTTAATGTTTACGTGTAATGACGTGTCAGTTTATTTATTCAGTTATTTTCCAATAAAATATTTCACTTGCATTTTTTTAAAAATGTCATGCAGTTACTATTATTAGTATTGCTGTTAATTTTATTGGCAACAATTCATACCTTTGAAAGGTACTAAAATTTCTTTGATTCTTTCTTAATACAAACGATATTGATTGAAATGCATACTCCTGTCAAATCCGTGTACATATCCAACGCAGTAACTAGCATATTCATGGTAACGACTGTTGACTAATGCATATTTCCAAAACCTCTAAGCCACAGGATGCATTTCGGTGTTATTATTTTGGAAAATATTATTCAAATTAAGATAACATTATCAAACAGTTTACTGATTATCAAACACAGATTTTTTAATTAATAGTATTTCTCTCTAAACATCCAGATAAATAAAACACTAAAGCTGTCATTCAAGAGTTTGAATTTTTTTAGAATTTAAAGTATTTTATAAGATGTGTTACGCTGTATGCAAATTTTTCATTTTGTACAAGGAATAATGTAATTTTTTCAAAATTCAGAATACCAAATATACGCAGACAGCTATAGCAAGAAATGCCTTTTACGTGCTAAAAGGAAAAGCAACCGAAATGGCGTAAATAACATTGTAAGATTTTAGTTAAACTAACCAAGTTTTATTTTAATTTAAATCTTTCTATCTCTTCTCTGTTTCAACTTCCCGTCAGAAGAAGCGCGCGTTTTCAGCTTATGCTAATTTTGAAGTACAGCCAAGTACTATTTAAACCAGAGGTAGAAATCTCTTAGTGTGAGAGAGCTTTAGTCTCAGATCACGGTCATTCTGCTCGACGTTCGTCTGACCAGCTAGCAGCTAAAATTATAAGCCATAGTACTTACTACGTGATTGCATATTGAAATAAATTGAAGTGCGCTAGTATTAGTATTTCTTGCTACGCACCATTTAGTTAGAGGCCTAACTCCGCGATTTGCTCTGCGAAGCAAAGTTTAATTTAATTTCTATTTAGGTTTAGATATTTTTTTAAATTTATTTGATTGTTAAGTTAGGCCCAAGTGTGGTCTTTTACTTTCTGTATTTCTCCCGAGTTGGGAAGTGTGTAAATAATATTGATTTAATAAAAGAGGATTTTAAATTCCTTTCACGTGCAGTTATTCTCCAGCACAGTATCTACACTAGAACAAAGCCAACATTTTTTCAGCTCACTGTTCCAGAGCAGGACTGTAGTTTAGAAGGAGTGACTTCACCATGTTCCCTAAAGCTATGCACAGAACACTCAGTCCTGACAACATTAAAAAGTATGAATATGCAAAGAGATTTTAATTTCTTCTCGGAAATAAAAGTAGTTAATGCAGCTATAATTACTTCCTCGTATAAAGAAAAAGGAAGTATTATAATCTCGAAAAATTTCAGGTATCATATTTCAACGAAAATATCCATTTTGACCGCTATCGAATACAATTTAACAAAGTTTTCGTTTGACATCTTGTAGGTAAGGACCGAATAAAGGACTCTTTTTTCCCTAAAAATTTATAAACTGATTTAAGATGGATGCAGAAGATATTTTTTGTGGTGTCTGTATCTATGTTCGTACGTATGTATGTCGCCTAACTCAATAATGAGTAGTTTCAGAGCTTTGAAATTTTGTATATAGGACTGCTATAACATGTAGTTGTGCACCTCCCATTTTGTTTGCAACCGGTTTGCAATAATAAAAATGATTTAAAATGGATTCAGAAGAGATTTTTTCGTGGCTTCTGTACACACGTAGGTATGTGTGTGCACCTCTTATTTTGGTTGCTTTCGGCCGTACAAAAAGTGTATATATATATATATATATATCCACTTTGTTATTCGGCTCTGTGAGCTCAGTTTCTTTGTATGTTTGTAAATTGTGCATTTTTTTGCTTTAAAAATGATTGAATTATCTTGTTCTTATCTTCCGATTCAGGTTCTTATGCCTTTAGTAAACCTGCATGTTACAGTTGTAAAATTATCAAGAATTTAAAAGTTGTTTAAGAGCGGCTAAGCCTAATTTTTTTAGCATAGCAGCCATTAATGTTCACATTTGAAAATTAGCAGAATAATGGATTTGTCGCCAATCTAGACAAACGAAGCTTGCAACAACAAAGTAATGTCTTCTTTTATTTTTGCGATCTAAATTATGCTTAATCCATTTTGGAATTATGATATAATTTATTAAATTATTTCATATTTTGACTCAGCATGAAGTCCACAACTAATGCTGTCAGTTTCTACTCCGTCAGTGTCTTTTTCCCGAGTGGGACCAAAGATAAACTTTCAGTTTTGTGTACTGGAAAATCTGCCTTCTTGCCCGTTGGCCGAATTGCTTGTGTTTGTGTAGAAAATCTAATTTTAATTGTAAAAAAATTTTTTTAAATGTTTTAACTGTATTTCCTTTTATGTTTTTCTATATCTTTCAATTTTTAATATAGATATTTTGAGTTTTTATGTACCTTTGCCTTACCGCGAAATGAGAACTGAATTAATTGAAGAAGAAATATATCTCTAATGAAATTCGAGGAAATAAGTTTAAATGAAAGGCAGGAACAAATGCATGTAATTTCATGTTTCGCTCAAGGAATTCATCAAGTATATACATCCGATTTTTTTTAGTGTTTATATTTCTCCGAATATTTACTACATTTAAAGTATAGCGATGTACACACCCAAATGACAAACGTGCTCAAGACTTGCTTTTTCCTGACATGAATATTCAGATAACTAACACTTTGTAAAAGTAGGCTTTTTCCTACAATTTCCACTCAGATTCCATCTGTTGTTGTTGTTTTTGTGACTAATCTCGCTTGTCTGATATGAAACCAAGTCCACGAAATTCAACGCGGCAAGATTGCGCCTGTTGTTGACAAGAGCCTTGGATACCATACAGGTGACAGTACGACTTTTTGCAGTTCTGGCCTCAAGTTTGAAGGAGAGCACCCTGGGGACACATGGCGAAGGTCTCCCACACCTGTTTTCCTACCCCTAACCTTTCGATAGGACTGTCGGCTTGTCTCATATTTTGAGAGCCCCCATGCCGCACATTGTACATTTGCAAGCATCCATGCCTTCTCCAGGAACAGAACCTGGGTCCCTAGATACGACAGTCAGAGTTACTAACCACTATCGTGTTTGGGTGGCCAGATTACATCTGATAATCATAGTTTAAATAAACGTGTCCTAAATTTTTACGGCTTTCTCAGTTGACGGCAAGATATTAAAAAAAAGTGTATACCTGAATTTAGATGTTGTTTGGTTTTCATTTCAACTGAACAAGCTAAAAAGAGTTCGAAAATCTCACCAGTCCTTTCGTATTGGAAGAGCTTTATTCAGATTTAAGGAAAAGGAAAGGAAGACAGGTTGCTATGAATTAAGAACTTCGCCAAGTGAATTATTCTTGGCGCAAACTGAAAACAAATCGCCAGGATAAATTTTTGAGTTTCTCCATAAATTTCTCACCAAAAATTACAAAATCTGATATTTAGGCATAATCTGAATCGTGGAATGGAAATATGGAAAAAAATTGGTATGTTATTTCAGAAAAAGTCCGATTTTGTGTCAAATATACGAGTCTGTCTTTACTTTATGTTAGAACAAAACTATATATAAAGCTAATATATATCCTAAGTCGCGCTTTCGAAACATGGGAAACGTATTTTGAATTTCGTCAATCGGCTCTATATAACGGGAGATATAGAACTATTCCATTTTTTCGCAGTGTACTTACAAGCTAATCAGAATGTGAAATTCGCTGTTCCTTTTTATTCTTATTCGAACGCTTAGGTTGCACTAAGGCAATGCCTTAAGTTCGGACTTGCGTGAGACTTGAACTTATCAGACTATATAAACTTTCGTATTCTGATCAGAACTTTCGGGAAGTTCGGCTACCTGCGGAAGGATGCGCTCGGTGTAAAACCACCTTGATGCATGCAGTTTTGGCTGAACTGAAATGATTTTTTTCTGAGTTTCCCCATGACAATCGTTTTTTTAACGGCCGTAGAAACTTTAAATACGCCAGTTTCTCAGTAAATAGGTATTAACAACTTTGTCGGAAGATCAAATTGATGTTTCAGGTACATAGAATGAAAGAAATTATCCGGCAAAAGCATGGATGAAATGCCGGTTACTTTTGACTGGGTGTCGAGTAGAACTGTTCCTTCAACAGGTGAATAAACTATTTCTATGTTGATAACTGGGATTAAAAAGGCTTCTTTTACTTGTGTTTTAAGTTGTGCCAGAATAGAAGCAGTTTCCTTTGATAATTTTAAAAAGAAAAATAGTTCCAGAAGGAAACTTCCTTAAAGGGGTTATTATATGCGCTAATGTAAAAGAATACGTGTGTGAAAAAGTGACGTTGTTTTCTTTGAAAGAAATTACCGAAAATGAAAGGTGCTTTTTTCTAACTTCACTAGAGTCATCGTTCTGGATTCAGTGAGATCGCATTTAGAGGATACAGTGAAATCCAAAGAAAAAAACTTAGCATCGATATCTTAGTGAAGCCAGGTGAGCTTATAAAAATTTTACAGCCACTGGATCTCATCAATAGAACTTTCAAGGAAGAGCTTCGAAAGAAGTGGGAGGAATTGATGCAAAGCTGACTTCATTCCTTCATAAATTCTGGTCGGATAAGAAAAGCTTCATATAAGGAGGTTGCTTTGTGGGTCGATAAAGCATGGCAATGAGTCCAAGCTGATGTGATCGTATAAGTTTTCATTAGATGGGAAGTCCTCGAAAAATAAAATGAAAAAGAGTATAGAAACGTTGAAAGAAATGATTTAGAATAGAATGATAAAATGCCATCAATGTTCATTTGTTAAATTTATTTAATTCTGCCACTATGTATCGGATTTTGAAAGCCTTTATTAAATGAACGTAGTTTATTTTAATTATAAAACTGCATTTGATTATCTAATTTACATGTTGATTTTCATAATATGGTAATTTATGATGATAAACAAAGTTTACGGAGCCCGTAAAAATAACATGTATTGGAAATCAGCAGATTTTGTTTTGGGAGAGTTCAAGACAGATGTTCGTTTATTTCCTGTTACTTATATACACTGCTCTCCAGAAGTTAAGGAAAATGATATGCTTTTGTGTCTAATTTCAGAATGAAGAACAAAAAATTTACATAGAAACAAGAAATTTACAGGACATGTTTTTCTAAACAGTTCTTTAATGAACGCGACATAGAATATTTCTAAAGTGGAACACAAACATGACTTACAACAAATAATGCATGCTCGGCAGAGAAATCCAGCCTTGAAGAAACAGTATATCACAGGTTTTTGAGGAAAAATTGGGCGGTAGGATTACAGAAATGGGTTCTAATAAGGAATGTGTCCATCCCTAGCTGGAATACATTGGTGGCAGCGACATTCCATGTTGTTAATTAACTTCTCAGTTAGCGAAATGGGATGCGACGACCAGACACGGAGTAATTCTTGTTCAAGCTCATCTAACGATTTTGGAGGAGACTTAAAGCAGCAACTTGTCTCCCCGTGTAGTCCCAAAATTGCTCTATAGGATTCAGGTCTGGGGATTGAGCTGGTCATTCCATCCGCTCCATACCGTGACCTTCAAGATATTCTTCAGCAACCCGGGCTCGGTGCGGTCGCGCCTTGCCGTCCATCAGAAGAACCAGGACCAACAAACAGCAAGGGCATATGGGCGGTCATATCAAGGATCTCGTCTCAATATCTCATACCGGTTAAAGTTCCTCCATGGAACACATGCAAGTCAGTGTGATCACCGAGAGAGACTCCAGCCCAAACCATTATTCCACCACTTCTGTAACCGTGTCTCTCCACAATGTGGGATTGTTTGCATATGGTGCATTGTTTCCTCCAGATTAGCTGACGACCTGATCTTCAGTGTGGTCTTGGATTCGTCTGTAAAGAAAACAGACGTCCATTGTTGACTGGTCCAGGAGACGTGTTCTCTTGCCCAACATAAACGGACACATCTGTGTACTCGGGTCAAGGGGACGCAAATAACTGGACATCTTGCATATAGACCTGTATTGTGCAAGCGTCTGTGCACTGTAGTAACTAAGATACTTGTTCTTGTTACCTCTAAATGATGATCTGCCATGAGCTAAAGCACAGTAATGTTATACCTCCTTCAGGCTGAAAGAACTAAAGAAATCTCTCCTGCAGGGTGTTGTAACTTTAGGTCTGCGTGCAACATGTCTTCTAGACACCAAATTCTTGGATTAAAACTGATTCCATTGTTGGTGGACCACACTACGACAGATATTGAGACGTATTGCAGCATCAGTTTGTGACATTCTTATTTTCATCCATCCGATCGCCCGCCATCTCAATCAATCGGGCAAACCATTTCTCCCAGAAACTGATAGACTGTCCTGGATATTGTCCTCGAAACTGTAATAACAACTGAAGATCAACACTCGTGAACAAAAAATTGCAATTTTTGCATTTTTCCCAACTCTTTTATAAGTATTTATATCTATTAAATACAAGTGGTAGCGCTGTTTTTGCATATATTTTCTTAAAATTCGTTACTGTCATGCATGTAAACTATGAATTTAAACGTTACTGACATTTTTGTAATGGTGAACTTTGCAAAAACAATCTGTTCCTTAATTTTTGGAGGGCAGGGTATATTACTGTTTAGATTTCTGCTGTAAATGTAAAATGTTTTCAGTAATAATTATATGAATATGGAGACGAGTTATTGCGTACATAACTATTAAGGGACATGTTTCGGAAGGCTTCGCTGCTCCGAATACGGCAATGTGGCTTTTGCGATGATCTTTCACTTTTTTAATCAATTAATACGTGTGCCGCGTATACGGGAGGGCGGTTTTTCTACCCCCAGTTACAGTGTCAAATAAATTAATACTTTTGTGCTTTATAAGTGTTGTGGCAAGACTTGAATTGTGAGCTGGTATCATCAGGATTTCCTATTTGTTTTTTTTTACTTCAGTAGTTTAAGAAAGGGGGCACTCCTAATTATGGCAAAGCTATAACTTTCCCTGATTTAAGTATTAACATCAATGGAGGTTTCAAAATATAGAATTTATCATAAAAACAGCTTATAAATTCCTAAATAATAAAATGACACACTTCGCTCATTTGTATTCATTGCTCATTATTTCACAAATTTAACACTAGTCACAGTTACACAGAGCACAAAAATGCATTGCACGACTGGGCATCGCTGAAACTCATTCATGTATTCACATTAATATACGATTTTTCACTTATATATAATATTTTTATGAAGTTACAATTCATTTAATTTTGATCCAACACATTATAACACTGTATTTGCAATATTTGTCACAAGTTGACTTTACTGGCACTTTCCAGGGAGCGATTACTACTCGCACGTACTTAAGATTTCTGTGAAGTTCTTCGCATATTTATAATGATTTCTCGAGTTTTTAGATGATAAATTTTAATGCTTTCCATAATTTTTCTGACGATATTTTCATTTAAAATTTCAATCTTTTCTTTAAATTTAAAACCATTATGTAAAATTTAGTTAGGCCTAATAAATTTATTTCTTTGAAATTTTCGATTTTTTACATTATTTATTTAACTTTATTATTATTCATGACTTTAATATTATTCCATCAATTTCTTAACTCATTTCAAAGCAGGCGTGTACCGATGAACTACATATAATGTAAATACGACAGAATTTAATTAAGAAAGTCCTTCCCGAAAAATGACTTCCTTTATTTAAAGCACATCCTGTTTTTGCCCTATTGAAATACAGAAGCAAATGTAGCAGACGAATTAGTAAACAAGGACAATTCCATTATATTCAAAGAAAGAGAAATTTTATACGTAAAAAAAAGCAATTTTCTACTGAAGAATTGCATGTCTCAGAAAAAACACGTAAAATTTTCAACTGACATTAGTGTTAAAAAGATGGGGTTTTGACATTATTTGCAAGAGAGTATTCCTTGCAAATTATGCATCGCCTAAAATAGCTCAGTTTCGATTTTTAGAAGAACAAATACCGCTTCATTAATATTTATTAATAATTATGTTTAATTTCATATTTTAATTTTTGAGCAATTATTAGACTGGTTAGACACAATGCTATGACATTTTGTTATACAGTAACGTGTTCTAAGATTTTTTTAAGGAACGCTTTTAAGAATTTCCCTGGAAAACAAACTTGCAAAACTGTGACAATAAAATGTTCCTCAATATGTAAAAGTAAAAAGAATTTGGCATATATATTTCTACGTCTCACAGTTCTTAAGACAAATTTGGATGCAGATGAGATAATGATGAGATAAGAGGTAAGACAGAGATGATTAATAATACAGAGATAATGATGTTAAATGACACATCTTACAATAAAAGATTTAGTGATCTTTCTAACTTTTCGGAAAACGGAAATGTAAAATTTCTAAGAAGCATGTTCCCTACAATGGGACAGAATTCGTAACCTTAGCAACAGCTTTTTTGTTCCAGTACCTGTAAGCTAGGAAGGAGTCACAATGGACAATTTCAAAATTCAAATAAATCTAAGAAAGGCAAAATGAATTTGAAATCTTCTATATAATCGATGATTTTTCTCTTGATTTTTCTACTTCAAGCGGCTCTAATGATATAGAGCTGATAACATTTAGGAGTGAAAATTCCTCAGTTTCTGAAAATTTATAAACATCTTTAAAGCCAGTAGAGGTTGCCGTGGCAGTCGAAAAAAGGAAAAAATCTTTATACTATTTTTTAATTTGTTAAATTAAATTACTAATAAATTCAAAGCAATAGCTTAACTAAAGGAATTTTAAAAAACTATCTTTGCATTAAAAAGCGAAGAATTATTAGCATTCGATAGTTTTTTTTAATAACAACTCCTTTGACTATAAAATTTGCACTTGACCTGACTAAAGATCTCATTAAATGTAGAATCCTTTAATCGAAAAACTAATAATATTAACTACTGTAAAACTGATTTTACGCATCCTAACTTAATTAAATTTAGTAAAGTAATAACAAAAAATAGCAGAAATATTTCCCAGTTAATGACACAAATATTGAAATCTGCTACAAATGCAAAACAAAATTAAGTACTATCATTACTAATCACAACAATGAAACAGTTATTGACTTAACTTGCTTCTGGTATGAATTTAACTTCGAGAAATACATCGAACAGATCGCAAGCACATTATTAAAGGAGTTCTAAATATTATTAGAGCTTAGTAATGTAAAAGAATTCATGAAATGTGGCAACAAGTTCAGAATTAACTGCAATCCTAGTAAGAATATTTGTCTTATAACTATTAAACACAATCTTGATCATTTAATTATTACCCTAGTTACATTTACAGCTATACATTCAATTCTTTTCAAGAATGGAAACGCCATGCTTACCGTTACACTAAAAGTAATATTAATAAACTTTAATATAAATAGCCTCAATTTTGAATACAAGTAACTTAAAGCACTGAAGAATTTAAAATCCAATTTATTGTTACCACTAATGACAAAGCTAACAACATTTTTAATATTATTTGTAAAACAATCCTACTAAGAAATTATTAGCAATAGAATCAATAACAAGATTACTTACAAAATTTCCTTTATTGATAGATTTAAAACATTTCACAAAAAACTTAAAAGGAATAGTATACCAAGCTATAATAAGTTCTCCAGTTTTTATGCACTTTCAAAATTTCATAAAATTCCAATCAAATTTGGATTTATAGCTAATGGAGTAAATAATTACAAAAAAGGGATTCATATTAATTTTACCAAAGTTCTCAAAAACGTTTGTATCGAGGTCCAGAAGAAAACAAATATTTAATAAAATAACAACTGGATTATCAACAATAATCAGAAAGTTATTAAAACTATTAACAAGTAATAAATTTACAGAATAAATTGCTACGATTTTGAGTACTTAATGCTTAAGTACCTTGTACTTAATGCTATTTACAGTAGTTTAACTGAGTTTTATTACCTATTTCACACTATTAAAAACTTAATTTGTTTCAGTAATTAGGGCTCTTATCTTAAATGTACATTTTTCTGCAATTTTATTAAATATCAAAATAAGTTTCTTCTGCAAATTAACGATATTCCTATGATAACCAACTATTCAATTCCCAACTGTAATCAGCACCTCTTTGTTTACAATAAGAATACAATTTTATTAGCAATTAACATCGAACAGAATTTTTTTAATTTACCTACAGATACATCGACGACAATTACATTGAAATTGAAAAACAAGATACCCTTAAATACGTTAAACATAATAAAACTAACAAAAGATGACACCGATGCAGATTATCTTGACATACAAATTAACAGCATCATAACTATTACTTTATTTGATAAAAGACCTGTTATTTTCAATAAAATTAAACTAGTTAATTAAAAATCTAATACCTCCAGAAAAATAACAGCTAACACTACTATTAACCAAACAAAACGAATAAAAGTATTTGTAATAACTGAAATTATTTCAAAAGAGAACTTCCTTTCCCAATTAAAATGTTAAAAGATAACAAAATTTCACATAATTTCATCAACAGAAAGCTAGCTAAACTGCAGTTGTTAATCTAACGATCATTATTACCCCGCCCAAAACTGCTGTTTTTCATGAAAGGCTATACCTAATCATTATGGCAGTATAGTTTGGATGTCCTTAACGTAGCTAATTTAGACATTCTTCTCAAAATTCGTACAGTACTTTTAATTTATTCTAATAATTATCTACCTCTTAATAAATAAAATGGACATACTTTAGCTTCCAATTCTCATGAGTGCCTCTTTGAGTGAATTCTATATGCTATAAGATTTGGGAACATTTGTTTTTTGCTTTTATTCGTTTTTAAGTTACTTGTAATTTTTAGCATTATTGCTGAATTTCTCCATTTAATCCCTTATGGTTGCTCCCAACATCCTCACAATAATTTATATCTTCGAATTATTTATTCTTCATAAAATTGTTGTTTAACATTCACATAAAAAATTTTTGACACAATGCACTACAACTTTATAGATTGCTGAATTTAAAAAACTATTTTGGTAATAAATATTACAAATTATTCATTCGTTGAATTATACACTACAACTTGTTCGATTCGTTGAACTGAAGCAAACAGATTCTTCATTCTAACTTAAATTTATGGCTGTTAGTATTGAACTTCTTTTCGGATTTGTAATCCAAGTAATTCGATAATTCTTCCTGCTTCCTTTTACAAAATAATTCATTTTTGTTACATATTTAATGTTGCGGTGAAGGGTTTTTTTAATTATTTTTATTATTGATCCATTTAAAATCCATTACGTAGCACATTATAGGCATAAGAACGGTTTGCTAACCAAACAGAAAAGAATATATGAAAATGCTTTTTTATTTCAAAACATTTGTTGCCCTAATGTTAAAAATTTTAGTAAACTAGCTTTTTTTTTAATTTTAATTTTTATTTTTAAAACTTTTGTTCATATTTTCATATCTCGGATTACTTCTGTTTTGCATGTTTTTTTAACTCGCCCCACTTTAATTGAAATTACTGTTAATAGGATTTTTATGCATTTTGTTTGTTAATGATTTGTTGCTTTAAAAAAACAAACCTGTATAGATGCAAAGTTTACATATCTCATGTTTTTATATTTTTCATGTCTTGGATTACTTATACTATTTACATGTTTTTTTTCGTTCCCCTTTTGGACTGAGTCTGCGGGGGAAAAGTAATAATATTTTAAAAATTTGTTTATGCTTCTGATGCCATAATTTTGCAATTTTGTACACCGTTTACTTCAGCCTGTAGGGTTTGGATTGATAAAGATACAAATTACTTTAATTGCTTTTCTCAGATTAATTTAAGTTTCGAACTTTTATTTTCGTTTTTCTTCGTTCGGAAATAAGCTAATTTATTCACTTCTGTCGTTCTGCCAACCCCCTGACGACGATGCAACGAAATATGTAAATTTCTATTTCATTTTTGGCTATGACTTCTACTGGAGATTTTTCTTTCAGTTTGCTTCTCATTTTTTATTATTGCTTTTTTGGGGGTTTTGCATATGTTGTTTTCCAAATTGAATATGAAATGAAATTTAAACATATTATTTATTTTAAATTTATATTGCATTATTAACCCCCGTTTTTTGCTGCTTCTTATGTTTATTCATTTTTGTACTAGTATATATAGATATTAAATTCAAATAATATTTTATATTTATGACTATCTCCTAGGAAAATAAGAATAAAACTATTGTAATTGAATCTATTTAAATTTAAGTTTAATACTTAAGTAGGTTCATATAAAACTATTAAGAATGTAATAGATCTAGACGAAGTATAAAATTGTAAATTCAAACAAATAAAACTTGAAGAAGATAAATAAAATACAAAACAAAAAACAAAACAAAACAAGTTTAAATAAATGCATTAAATATTCGAAGAAAAATAAATAAAATAAAATAAAAGTTGATATTGTTGATTTTGTGGTGAAAGGTGATTTTCTAAAGGGAAATGCTTTTACTCCATAAATACTCAATAACAGACTTTGATCGTGCTTCTTCCCTTCCGCAATGTGAATGAATCCTTTAAACTTGGGAAAAAAATCTAACTTTTAATTTTTGGTTTTAAATTACCAGTTTTCAAATATAGGAAGTATACTCCCCGACAGGACCGAAGATGTCTTATTTAACTATATATTATTTATAAAGTGAATTTTAAAAGTGGGGCAGCTGAAATAGAGAATAATCAGGGATACATAAGCTGTGAAGTTACGAAAACGAAGGTATCATGCTATATAACTTAAGCTATTATGCAATAATACTTGTAATTATGTTGCATATACATATAAATTTTGGCCAAAATGGAAAATATAAAATATAATTTTAATTTCAGTTTAAGCTCTATATAGTCTTAAACGCAAAAGTTCATTTGAGCTGATGCTTAAGTGACGAATAGTTTTGCCACAGAATGTGAAAGAAATTTTGTATTACGTAGTATTGGAATAGCGAGAAACTTAGGAAGTTTCTAATTGGTTCTAGAACAAGAAATTAAGATAGTGTGGGTGAGGGTGTGGATGCTAATGTTAACTCGTTTTTGGCTATATGAAATTAAATTGTCCATGAGTAAAACTGATAAATTAAGAAATTATGATTTATGTTGGCTGAAAGTCAAAGAAAACGAAAATAATGAGAATAACAGTCAAAATCTTCACTCTGTGATATTTGAGGCTGTAGGGTGTTTTGTTAGTAATAGGATAGTAGCCAGAATTGCATACATGAAGTAATGTAAGACAAATTACAAAATCTTCACTCTGTGATATTTGAGGCTATAGGGTGTATTGTTAGTAATAGGATAGTAGCCAGAATTGAACATGAAGATACATGAAGTAATGTAAGACAGATTACAAAATTTAAACTTCTTCAATGGTCTCTAATGGCTTTATCCTCCTTTTAGGTTTAAGATAACCCCACCACTACTTATTTGTTTAGAAAGTGTGCATGAAAGTTAATACCTACTTTATTAAGTGAATTATTAATTCATTGGGAGTGAATTTGATTGTCTATAGTAACTCCCCCCCCGGGGGTTGACTCAGGAGAATTCCTGGGAAGTACTGGCTAGGATCTGTACTTAGACAGTCTCAACCACGGGGACAAATAAGTCGTCTTCACAGGACTAGAGCCCGAGTTTATTCTCAGGTTGGTTCAGGCTTCGCAGGGACCGTACTAGTACTGTCGTGTCTGTTCCTCTTGCTGTGGTGGAGCTATATAGTACGTAGATAATGGGCTTTCTCGATGGGAGTTTGGCCCTCTCGGTCCCAGTGACGGGGACTGACGAAGTGAGGCAAGGCACCAAGCCTTTTTCTGATGCCGAGGGAGTGGTGCCCCGAGGCAAAGGTGTCCATTGTTCAAATTTAGTATCCACGATACTCGTCCTTGCCGCTAATCGCGACGTATAAAGCCGGGCAGGGACCGTGGGGACTGCGCCGTCATTGAGGGGTCCTCCAGGACCTGGATCATACAAATTTCGAAAGGCTTCCCCAGGACGAAGGTCCCGGTTCTGGCGTGGCGTGGATGTCTATAGTAACTTTTGTTAGTAAAATTTGTTCATATTTTAAGTAGGCTATATCAGTACAGTTATTTTTGTAAATCTCAGACTCTCTTCCCGCATGCCATTTTATCCAATAAATTTTTCAGCTGCTCTATTTCCACATGGTCCTTTATAACCTCGTTAAATTTGGATGTCTGTTCTACTGTTTTCATTTCCATTAAGAAAAGAAAGAAGTGAGTAAATAATCAGTTGATCAGGGAATACGTAAGCCTAGTCCACAAAGGCGTTTTATAGCTGGGCTAAGATAGGCATTCCTTCACTACAGTTTGTACGTAAAAGCGTTAGAAAATACATTGTTCATATCACAACAACGGCTAACCTCCGACGATGTCTGTAATCCTGCCATTTTGTGAAAACAGTAAATTTATTTATTTATTCTAAAAAATTACTATTTTTATAACACCTAAGTTTGACACTTTTGCCGATTATTTTATACGGATGCAAATGTTTACAAAACCGAATTTTTAGAAAGATGTTCAATAGGATAAAAAATAATAAGGACGACACAAATTTTTCTTTGTAAAAATTAAATATAAGATTTTAAATTTCACGTGTTCATTCTAAAACGTTTTAAGTTATTAAAATTTTCATTGAAATAATTTTAATTAACAAAATAAGGTACTCTGAAATCCTATAGTGTTTAATTCATTTCTTTTTTTCAAACAATGAAATATGAGCAATTTTTCTTTCGAGTGATATATAGTCTGTGATCTTTATGAAATCCACCGAATATCTAAAGTCAAAATATTGTTCTCACTATGTATTTTAGTATGAAATGATAAAATATAGTGAATAATAAAATTTAAAATAAATATTTACTAATATTCATTAAAATACACAGCAATCTTGCAACTAAATAAAAATTTAAAGCTGTGTTTTCCCAAATGACATAAGTATAAATTAATTAAGTGATTTCAGTTGGTTAAGCGCCAATCAAATATTTGTCATCCTATCAATAAATACTAGAATTTCAACAAACAAAATGACCAAACTGCATATATGATTTTAAACTTCGGTATATATTTTATGTTTAAGGCTTAAACTGTTATTTGAAAATTAAAAGGTTTAATCATACAAGTAGATTAGTTAATAACTCAACTATATACGGTAACACAAAAACGTTACATTGAGTTTCCAAAAATATTAAGAATTTAAAATTGAATATAAGGTTGCAAAAATAACGAATAAATGTAACGAATGTTTCAAAAATGAGAAAAAGCAGTTATGAAATTCTTTCAATCTTTCACTCATATATTCAATAAATAAAAAATAATAAAATCATCTTGAGCGCTTAAAACATTTTCGGAAAATTTTGAAAAGCACTGAATTTGATATCTCTCGACATTTTTCTTCATGTGCCTTTCCTTTCAGTCTTCGACCTTTAGCACAGCATTAAGAGGTTAAGAGGTAAGAAAAAATAAAACGAAGTTTTTCTACGTTTCTCATTCATATAATGATCTCCCTCGTTAAGTCCATAATGATGCTGCTTGTGTATTCCAGCTCAGCAATGTAAAGTACATCTTCTGGTGAATATATATGCAAGCGTGTGACTCCTTTGCGGGGAAACGAAGAAGAAATTCTATTAAATGGCAGAGGAATTTTACATAAATGAAATATAAATGTGCTCTTGATACTGAAGCAATAATTTATTTCAATAAAGAACGTTAAGAAAACTTAAAATATTTCTCATTAAATTTTTCACAAAAGCTGCTTTATTTTTCTTGGGTAAAGTAATGATTCACTTTGTTATTTTTGTTTGCTGTTTACAGATTAAGAACTTTAGCACTGATATAATTTAGGAATAGCGTAAATCTTATTTTAAACTTCATTAAAGCCTCATATATTTAACTTTATCTGTCTTGCAATTATAATTTTTTTCTCTTAGTTTTAATATTCAGCCTCTGTACACTTAATATTTTATAATAAAGGAAAATGATGAACTCTTACATAAATATCCAGATTAAAAACTGTGATTTAGTGTATACTCAAAAAGGTTAGAAATCTATTGAAAACAACCTGAACTAGTAAATGATTTCATCAGTGAATTGAGGAAACTGTAAAGTCATCATTATCTATGTATTAACTGAAAGTTTTGAAAAGTGAAATAATAATTTTACTTATGGTGTGATAGCTAGTTGACGATAAATGTTCATTTGCAGAGCCATTGGTTTCTAGGAAGTAGGAAATTGCTATAAATGAATTGTACTTTCCCATAAATTTGGATCTAAATCTTCCACCGGTTCTGGGATAACACCTCAAAAAGCTGGAGAAATGCTTTTAGTTCCTTATACAGTCACTGATATCTCATTTAATGTTTTAAAGTAATTTCAACAGCTTATATGACAGTAAGTGTGGCTTCCTGTCCAGGATAGGGATTGTACTCCCTAGAACGTGCAGATCTTGGGACGAGAGCACTATTACGAATTCGTAAATAGATAAATGATTTTATTGCAGTTATATGTGAAATTGTTGTATTTTTCTGTGTAATGTAAAGCGAAAAAAATAAAAGAGACAAGCTACGCCGGAAAATTAAGAATACAAGGGCAAGTCTATGTTAAACAATGTTCAACATTGAGTAAGTTCTCTAAAATAAATTTAACATTCTAGGTAATTTAACGAGATACATCCAAGCTGACAATGGTTTTTGGCGACTTATTTTGTTGCCAAATTAGGCTGGAAATCGCTACAAGTTGACACACTTGGCGATCATTTGGCGACATTTTGGTCCGATCCCGGTATCACCGTGATAGGTATTGCAATTTAATACAATTGATTGCTGTAATATACAATTGATTAATGTAATTGATTACTGTATTAGCTGCAGCCGTAATTCGACCCTTATATTACTTTCCAGTACTTTCGAGAAGCAGAAAGTGCTAGGAATATCTCGGCGGCCTGTTGAAAACTATATAAGATCGGAGAGAGCATCTGCTCTCAGTTATTGTTGTTGCGAATTGTTAGTTCAGTGTGAAATGAGATATCTCCGGGTTAGCTTCACACTTTAGGTGCGTTTTACATTGTGGTGTGCTTAGCGTTCTTAGTAGTTTGAAGAGCAACTACTGATTGTACTCTGTGATACTGTGAGCACCTGCACGAGTATTTCTGTGGAAGATTCCAGAACATTGAAGTGTTTCATTCATTAAAAATAAAATTTAATTAACCTATCATCGGACCTGTGTGCGTTAAGTCTTTTACGAACCCGTACGCATGCAATAATTTTTGCAAGTGAGAGCTTGGTACCCAAGATTAAAGTCAGACGCACACAGTATACGATGTCTTAAAATATATTTAATTTACTGTATTGCATTTTTGTATGCGGGAGCCCAAGACACTGACTACCAATAAGTATTTAGACACCTGTAATAGAAAAGAAAAACTAACTTTATTCAAAATCAATAGTTGGTAGAGCCTCCACGAGAGGTACTTAAAGCTGGACCCTCAGGGGCATACTTTCCAAAGTCTTTGTATGACAGATAGTGGTATTTTCTTCCACTCGGCTTGGAGAAGACATAGAAGTTCCTTCACCGATTTTGCACGGGTAGTACACCCCTGAATTCGGCGATGCAACTCGTCCCAGAGGTTCTCGATAGGGTTCAGGTCTGGATTCTGGGAAGGCCAGTCCATTCGATGACCTCCACTGGCACCATACCAAGCCTTGGTTAACGTCAAAACATGACAACTGGCATTGTCGTCCTGAAAGTAACAGGGGTCCAACCCGTAAAACTGCCCCAACGTAGGAAGCACATTGTCACCCAAAATAGTGCAGTAGGCATCGGAGTTGAGCTTACCATGAATGGGGACCAAGGGTTCCAGCTCATACCAGGAGAAACACCCCCAGACCATAATTCCACCTCCGCCGAACTTGACTGTTGGCACAATGCATTCTGGCAGGAGACGTTCTCCAGGTAAATGCCAGACTCAGACCCTGCCATCCGAACAGTAAAGGGAGAATCTTGATTCGTCACTCCAAAGAGCCCGTTTCCACTGATCTACGGTCCAATTTCGATGTGCTTTGCACCACCTTAACCGAGCAGCGTGGTTGGACTTTGTGATCAAAGGCTTATGGGCAGCAGCACGACCATGAAAACCAAGCAGATGTGCTTCCTTACGGATGGTATTCATTGAAACAATATTCCCGGATGCCTGTTGAAACTCCTCGCGGATGAGGGCCATCGGTTGGTGCGGTTCTTCCGAATTTCTCTGGACAGCACTCGTCGGTCTCTATCTCCCAGTTTCGTTGGTCTGCCGACTCGGGGCACATTCCGACAATCACCGCTCACCTTCCACTTCTTAATCACATAGGCCACTGTCGATTTTGGGTATTTCAGATCGCTAGATATGTCCCTTAAGGATCGGCCACATTTGTGATACCCGATAAATATACCTTTCTCGAAATCAGGGAGCTCCGAACTGCGAGGCATCTTGCATGCGACTAAAGCCGATGCTGTTTCCTACACGATGTATACCGGCGGAGTCCGTGACGTACCTTAGGACCGCAGATATCGTCATTTGCATAGGTGTCCAAATACTTATTGGTAGTCAGTGTACTCAAAGAGAGCCAAAAATGAATATCATATATACGAGGTAAATATCTGCGATATCGAACTCTCTCACCTTTGTAACCTAACATATCCCGAACATTTGACTTTGTAAATTAGGAAAACGGTTGCTGAAATAATTTGGAAATACTACCCGTTTATTTTATTCGGGTACAAATATTAACAAAACTGAATTTTTAGAAATATATTTATTAGGATAAAGAATAATGATGATATGATTTACAAATATTTTATGTTCTGAGTTATACAAAGCTGTGTAAGGTCTACTGTTTACCTTTTGTGTGAAATCTGGTGAGTAATGATCGCACAGAAGAAGGGTTAAAACTACCCTTATTGCACTCTTTAATTACTTACAATGCGTCAACTCGACGCTAAAACACTATGCCACTGCTTGGGGGGTAACTGAAACAGTAAGAACTAAACTCAAAATCTGAAGATATTAACAAGTAGTAGAAATACGCTACAGGACTCAGACTATCCTTTTTCCTAACAGAGCCTTGACGATTTAGTGCCAGCAAAGTAATAACTGTTACGTTACGTTTAACCAGCAATAAATGCTAAGCCGAAGCTCGCGTTACAATAAGCGCAGAGTTTTCCCAGACTCTTTAACTTTCCCTTCAAAATTAAATTAAACTGGTTATTTAAAATAAATATCAATCCCTACAACTGATATCTTAGATTCTGTCCTGATAAACTTTTTAATACAGTTGTTTAATTACACTGTTAAACGTTTATCATAAGCGCTTAGTTAATCAATAAATTAAGGATTTACCTTGTAGTATGTAAGCTATAAGAAGATAAGAGTATATGGTATTATCATGTTTGTTTTGGGAATGCAGCTATTGGCGCATTTTACGCCAACGAATCTCGCCAATAGATCGCCTCCTACGATTGAGGCAGATAGAGAAAAGAAATCAAGCCTATCTGACGTGAGCAATTACTGTAAAACGAAGCTCACAGTTAAATTGTATTTCGCTTCACTGTAAATATTTGTATATGATGTTTTCTTAATAAAATAATTAAAAAACGAAGCTGGTCCGTCGATAAAATTAATCATTAAGAGAAAGTTAGCTTGAGTATAAATATCGAAAGATTTGTAATTTGAGAATCTACTGCAGCATATTTAGAGGGACTACTATGGCCCTAGTATATCTGCTTAAACAGAGAAGAACAACCTTCAATATCTATTGCCACCTGTATGTTGCTCAAGGCTCTTGCGAACGACAGGAGTAGTCTCGCATTCTTTGCCACGGTGAATTCTGTGATCTTATTCTGATGTTCCTGTTAGACAAATGAGATAAGTTACAACAACAGCAACAGCAGAAGAACCTTCCACCTATCTGCCTTGTGGAATAGAGATTGAAGATTTATCTATTATAACACTAGAGTAACTATTAGTTGCATCTCAGCAACTTAGTTGTCGAAAGCTAGATTGTTCGTTGTACTTATTTTAGCATTTAAATTATTGAAATCCCTCACGAGGCTGTGGCTAACTTTTGTTACATTTTAATTGTTTAACAAGATGTAGTTTCAACAAAGCTTCCAGTTGCACTTATTTTTCTCTGAGTTACTGATATTTGTTTAGATTTCTGTTTATCAGTCCAAATTTTAATTGGCCTGAGTTATGGTAGGTTAAGTAGGTAGGTACTATTCGATAAATCATTGAGGAGGAGGTTACATTCAATTCAAGCCTTTGGAAGTACTATTTACAATCGTCTGAAAAGAGGTAAGGGATTTTATGTTTCGTTTGGCGACAAGAGTTTCGCCAATAGGTTTGTTGTAACATGATTAAGCAATTTTCGTCAGCCGAGAACTCATTTCAGTTCAGTTTGTCTGTTAAGTGAGAGAAATAGTATGACTGTTTGTTCTTCGCCCTGTGGAATATTTTCTTCGGCTGAGTTGCTTAACTGTTGGTTTAACTGTACTAGCTTATAAATAGCCGGAGTTTTGTGATTCTCTTGGCTATCGCTTAGCTCATGTGTGTGTCAAACTAACTTATGAATTTTCCCTTTTTCTGCTCACTTTATTTTTCTCTGATGAGGAGGTAAATGGTTTTGAATCATAGGCACTGCGTAATTTAAAATCATTAACATTTTCGTGGCCTTTTGTGTTAACTTTCTGTTAGGTGGTCGGAAGTCACAAGTCAATTTGCTGGTGATGTCACGTTTCGCGCGATGAGGCGGTAATATTTCTTTTTTGTGGTGCTACTGGAGTTTTCTCTCTTTTGCCGCTCATCTGGATGTCCACTGCTAGAAATGTTTGTGTGTCCTGAAGCTGTGGTGATAAATTCTGTTATTGTACACTGCGCATTATATGGAGCTCATGTTAGACTCGGAAGTACGTATGGAATAGTACGAGAATTACACGTGGAGTGCAATCTAGGATCAAGCAATTAATAAACAGTGTTAAACTTTGGTCAAGAGACTCTCTGCTCGTTTTCCTTTTTCTAGACAGCTCACCATAACACGGTCTAGACCAGGGTAAGACGCTATTTTATTAAAGCATTATCTTCACCGAACGCCCCAGACGCACTATGAGACCATTAGACTCAGTCTTACAAGCATAAGAGCACTATATGGTTCAAATGTTCAAAAATCAGGAGATTAACAAATGTGATATATGATAGGTTTGTAAAATATAACACATGAAATATGTCATTTAAATGAGCCAGCAGACTCTGCTGCATCCTGTTACTTAAGGTAATTCCTGCTTTTGTGCGTTTAACTTTTATCAAAAATAAGAATTTCGTCCCCCCTTTCTCCTCTGAGCTATATCTCTGCTCGATAATATCTCTCAAGGAATATATGCATGTTTTCAGCTGTAAAAGGAGTTTTAATGAATCGCCGGATGAAATCGCTTAATTGACGCTTAAAACTATGCAAATTCAAATTTATTATGTTTTAGCTGTTTATCATAACGTCTGCATGACGTCAGTAAATACTCATATGGAGTTTATTTTCACAAAATATTAACAGTTCTCAATTCCCCAAATTTGTTTGTGCCAGTGGATTCTGAAACTAAGCATGTTGAAATAACGCTCTTAGAAACTGCTCTTTCACACATTATTTACTCGAAATAACACTTAATGTTACGAAAACATAATTCATTATTTTGTCAAAGCACCCGTATAAAAGTGGTAGCGATCGAGTTCAAAATCCGAATGAGAATTTTTATAACTGCCTATGGAAAGGTTTACTAAAAAAGATTTTACTGCCTTACGTATTTTAAAGCAACGAATGCTAGATGTATTTCAGTAATGGTGTTAACAGTGGTGCTATATTCTTAAAAATCTTAAGAGTTGAACCATGGAATATTTATGAGTGCTCGATTGCCCTCGATTTCGAGAAGCTGCTTTAAGTTAAAAAAAACTTATTCCAAAGCAGCCAGACGCAAGACTCTAAAGATGAAATTAAAGAAAATGCAAGATGCTAAGAAATGCTTAGTACAGATATGTTGCATCCAGAGGTTTATGCTCCGAGAAAGTTTTCAAGCAACCTGGTTCTAAGAATTTTGCCCACTTTTTTCCTTTTAAGCTTGAAACGCCTTTTTCCTATGCTTGGGTATACTTTTCTTAAATGATATTTTAAATAGATGCATCGTATTTTGATATTTTTTATAAATAGGCAGTTTCTTTCAGAAGAAAATAAAACTAGATTCGTAATTGCGTGCGAAAACTGAAAATAACAAAACATTTATGATTTTGGTGAAATTTTTGTTACTAAATGCATAGATGTATGTTGTTTCTTCATCAGAACGCAAGAAACGTTTTCGACTATTAAACTTTATACATATCTTCTACAGTCACATAACATTCGACAAAGAAAGATTCTGCAGAAAGATTATATAGAATTTTTACTTACCTAATTCCACAGTACAAGGTTTCAAAATGAATAACAAACTATTAGCAAAAATGCTTCATGAAATGGATACAAATTAAACGGCTCTAAGAAATGTTATGAATGTTACACTCAAATTTCATTTTGTGCATCAATTATAATATTTACATTATTCTTCTTGATAACTTTAACTGCATGCAGCAGACATAATTCAGTACTAAACAGCTTAATTTAACTGCTCATGATAAAACATTCATCAACGTAAGAATTGCCATAACAGTAGCGATAGTGTAAATATTTGTTAAAAATAAAATAAAGATGAAATGTAGAATAAACTTACACTTATAACTGAGTTGATTTGAAAAGTGAATTTAAATTTATTTTAACACTCGAAAGCAGATATTATTTTCGTAGCTTGAAGGATAATAATTCGCATCGAAGTAATACATCATCAACAAGCTTAAGTTTAGATTACACAATATAAGTGCATTTCTCATCCGACCAACAGCATGAATCATTGACCAGCAGCCTGCGTTTTAATAACTTTGCTTAATATTTCTCAATAATAGTTTTGTATACAAAATATCTGCTTTGAATGTAAAATTTCTAATTCTATTTGCTTACTTCCAAGCCTCTCGAATTAATTTACACTTTTTTGTTGCCCTGCGTTGGCAACACATTTGGGATTTGTTGTCGGTAGAATTCGGTTGTTATAATGTAGCTTATTGCTTATAACTGTTCTAGCAACACTTATAACTTATTATTCTAGTAACACTTATAACTGTTCTAACACTTATTTTAAATTTAACTCTGTTAATGGATTATTACTAGGAATTTAAGTAGGGATATTTCATTATTTTGTATTTACAGTTTAGTTTGAATAAACTGAGAGTAGCTGAATTTATATAAGTTATTTCGAATTAAAACAATTCTTTCGATTTCTGCGCCATTCGAGTATCGGATAGTCAACACTATTTAGAGAATGTGATTTAGACTATTGGATATTCTAAGTAATATTTTGATACCTTTATTTTGGCTGATTATGTTAAACATCGAAACATAGGAAGCAAAACGCACAAGCTTTTAAAACTGAAATATTTGTTGAGTTTCTCTTTTATTTACAAGCAACAGTTTAATTTGGCCAGATGGCAAAATTTTTCTTACAAAAGCGAAATATTCGCCTGAAATTTGCTTTGGTACATTTCAATAAAATTTAATTCGAAGAATCCAGCATTATTTGTATTTCTCATTGTAGTTGAATTTTAAATTTACTTATCGATGTATGAAGAGATATTTAATAAAAAAGATATGTTCCTTATACAAGAAGTAAGACAGTGCATTTAAGTATAATTACAAATGAGATTGCTATTTTTATTTGCTTTTTAATCCTTCCAGTAATTTTTACAACTTATTATTTTAATAAAGAAATTTAAAACTCCTTAATTAAAATCTTCTTTCATAATAAAAATATCGGAATTTTAATGGGACATGAAAACATAGAATCTTCATACTTATAAAGCTCCACAAACTTTATTCTATCCTCAGCGAAGTGAACAAACAGTACTTAAATATTTACCTAAAATAATATTTACTTGCAAAATTGTATTTTCTTAAATTCTCCCGAAAAATTATCGTTTACGAAAGAGCTTAAGAAAACATCCACTAGATTGGACACTTATTTTCAACAGAGACGGAAAAATTGTCGTATATATGATGTTGCTCCAACTATCTTATTATTCTTGTAGATGCTTACAAAACATACGAATTCGCAGGAAAACTTCTCTCACCGTTATGCTGCGGAATTCGAAAAATCCCATAACATTACGATTACCGATTATCATTCAGAGCATTGCATGTTTATGGTCTCCATAAAACATAAAACTTTAGAAAATTGTGTTTTCGTGTTTTATGACCAATAGTTGATCGTGTGCTTGCAATGCATTCTTCGCATACATATTTATCTCATGAAACATTCAGTATGTTATTTTCAGCTACATGTGCGAAAATGGCACGCTTTTTGTAATGTTATGTAGATTCTTCCGTTTAAACAATCACCTAGAATGGAACTATTCGTAAATGACTTAAATTTTTCAATAATAAGCACAGTTTAATGTCCATTTTAAATAACTAATAGTTCTCCATTATTGAAAACGTTTCCTATACCGATGAAGAAATTACATAACGATGCTTAGCAGTACCATTACGAAGATTATTATAAGTTGTACAATTTAGCACCTGTAAATGTTAATTAATCCTGACAGTAATGAATGAAACCAGGTTTGAGATAATTTAGCTACTAGAAGTTATATGGTACACGCAGGCATCATTACAATTTCAGGAACAAATGCCTTTATGATTATTAAAAGAATACTACATGTAGGAGCAGCTAAATATCTAGCAGGTATTTAATAGAAATGACTTTTTATAGTCTACCAATATATTACATGTTGCAGCACCTACCTTAGTAATAAAATACAGCACTCACAAAAATCGCCTCAAGTGTCTTAATTCGACATTGTTTCGCTATTTTTCATGATCCCGTATAACTGAAGTTTACACAAATGAAATCCAATGAGCGTACTAACAATGATGTAAAGGTGAAACAGCAAAGGCTACCTTTGATGTATAGTCTGAGTGATGAAGAAATTTCCTTTCAAAGACTTCAGGTAGTACAAATTAAGATTCTGAGAAGAACTATAGATGCTCATTACCTCATATGGAAAACACTGACGCATAATGACTTGAAAATTGATCCTATAATGGCTCACTTTGCTGCGCTCAATAAGCGTTTCTTCAAAATTGGATTTAGCTGTGATGCTGCAAATATTTTAGAAGTTCGTAGTACCCGCATCATTCCAGAAGATAAATTGTGCAAACCATTTGTTTCTCGCATGCTTACAAACCAAAACTTCGTAACCTAGCTTTGACTGCTGACGTTTACTCTTTTTTTTTTTTGCGTGTGGCGTGACAAGTCTATCGTCGCTGTCCATCTGATTGGCACATATGCAGTATGAAAGACATTAGTCTCCCCACTTTTTCCTTACTTTCTTGACCCTTCTTGGAGTTTCATCCGCTAAATCGTTAAAATCATGTGCCCTGAGAGACTTAATTTTCTTATCTTGCTCATTAAGGCCTCATAAGCAACCTCATAATCCTCGTCCGCAGTTTTACTTTAATTTAATTGATGACCCAGTTCCAACATACAAAAGTAGCACTGAGCCGTTTCCTTTGCTTCCACATTTTAATAACCAGTCAACGGTGTAATGGTCCTGTGATATGATAAATATTTTAATGGCTTGGGATAGTTTTGTTTAGTAAAATACGCAAATGCTAAATAATGACTTGAATATGGGGTATCTCGTAGCCAACAATCTCTACTCTTATTTGAAGCAGGTCTAGAGCATGGGTTTTCAACAAAGGGAAATTCCCTCCTGGAGGTTAATGATGTGCTTCGGTAAACATTTTATTTACCTGTTAAATATTTAGTTTTCGTTCTGTACAGGCTTATAGAATTTTTGTATGTCGGAAAACTGAACAAACCCCTTTTACCCTCGCCAGAATCGAACTTCCAACCTCTCGAATACCCGTCGAGCGCACTTCCGTTTACACCACGAAGACATGTTGAAAGGAAGAAGAATATACCATATATATTCTCCCTTTTAAAGGGCGATTAGGAATCAGACGACTCAGTCGCCAAATCCTTGTTTTGACGAATTATCGTCCATCACATTTTAGTTCGGACCTCCTGGAAACGAGTCGACTGTGCTTCCAGTTACACCACGAAGGCTTATGGAAAGGAGAAAGGAAATATTTAATAAATATAAACAACTATTATTCAGTTTTTGTATTCATCAACATTTTTCATACTTTTTTTGTTTAAGTTATAAACACATTAGGAACTAAATGGCGAGAATGATGGCTTAACAAAATGGTGCGTGGGGAAAAAAGGTTAGGAAGCACTGGTCAAGACGGTGTATAACTCCGTCTGTTTGCAAATCAAAATTCTTTACCATCGGTTTTTTTGTGATTGAGATGTGGCTGAATATATGAAGTAAGTAATTTCTTTCCAGTCCCCCTGATTATTACACGGTGGTACATAAGCGCAGTCATGTTACAACAGGGCATATCAACTGCACGTTTACGAATCTGTTACTCGTTTGTTTCACACTATGTAAGATGCTATACATATATATAAATTTTAGTACTGCAAAATTGTGAATTCATTTTTTATTATGAGCGAGTTATTATTTCACATTTGAACTGATATTTTGTTAGTTAAGGGTTTCTGACGCTATCTCGGTAAGAGGGTAGGTTGGTTAAAGACTCAGGCTATTCTAATTTCTTTGTGCTTAAATAAAAAGCTTATTTTCCATTTATTTCTACTATTATTACTGCTTTTACCCTGTCCTGAAGAAGAGGGAACCACATTTGATAACATTCCAAAGCGATAGTGTTTTATTCAAAATCTATCCTAAACTACGATCGTTTACTCGGCAGATTTTCAATATGTCATTATAGTCTGGACATAGACAAACGGGAGAATGGAAAGTCCAAATGTATCGTCTGCTATCATAAGTCTTTGGACTTTGTGGCAGATGAATTTTGGCCCAAATGAAAAAAAAATCATTTTTGGGGGGGGGTAAAATTTTAAGTTTTTAAAATGAAATCAAATGCATTATTTAAAATCTATATTAATATATCAGGTGTTATTATAATACATGTTTCCATGATTACTGGCTTTAAGGTCTTTAAACGCTTTGTTAAAATCATGCTTCGAAAAATTTTCTCTTTGCCTCTAAAACTAAGTTAAATTTCTTTAAAACTTGCTTAGACATTTTTCATAAAATTTGAGAATAAAAAGGCATATTTGAAAACTCCGTTTGCTGTAAGAAATATTTGTGTAATATGCCTCACATGTTCCCGCGATTGAAACATAACACTACTTGAATCTCGTCCCAGACGTTTTGAATCAACCTTCAAATGGTATTTAAATAAAAATTACATAATGTTTCATCGAAGAATAATTCTCAGATAACTAAGCCAAGCATTTCTTTGAAGAAAATACGTCACTGTTCATTGGTAGGTTTATTTACATTTCTTTTTTGTTAAAGATATATCAAATATTTTGAACTATCTTTCTGTAGATAATATTTGCAGATGCTTTTATAGCCAAATTTTCACTTGATTGATGAATATAATGCCTTTTTTTGAAAGCATTCCTTATATAATATTTCCAGTAGATTTCTTATTGATATAAAAATATCTGTTTAAAGGTGATCCTCCTGTCTTGTCATCAAAGTATTAGTTGAAGCAAACAGAAATGTTTTCGGAACTTTAGTAACGAGAAAGAGACGCGTCACACTGTGGCCTCATCTTGTTTCCACTAATGTTCAAAAGGTAAGAGAAGAAGGAACTATGGCTCAAGGCGCTGTATCATTAGATGCCTGTTCTTTGATATTTTTTGTCCCGGAAAATAACGTTGCAATAGCGGAGGACACTTCCTTGAAATAAAAGAGAAGGAGATAAAAAAGGAAATCGAATCGAGAAGAAGTAGAAGTAGAAAGTGGAAGAATTCCCTTGTTTGCTCCGGTAATGAACTCAGTCTTGGGCATGTGGGGTAGTTTTTGTCAAACATGTCAAGTGATGTCTTTGGATTTCGTCGTCGGATTTTCTGCGCAGGTTACTGCATTCTTTTAGATTTGGAACCAGATCATTCATAAGGCATTTTGAATCAGATTGTATAACTGTTATTTACAGAGGAAAATTTTAAAATAGTATAGGTTTAAACGATAAGTGACAATAAAATATGACATTTTCTTTTCTATTCAACTTAATGTCAACTACATTATTCCATCAATCTCTTACTCATAACATAAAATATGTAACTATTTTTAAACCACATGAAATTTGGATTGATTCATAAGGTAATGCACTGTTATACAGTAATACATAGCAAAAACTTCTATCATATACAGATTTTAACAAAAAACATATATATATATATATCTGTAATATTCCATCAAATAAATAGTTAATGAAAGGGAATATTTCTGAAACATTGTATCAACTACAAATTTCATCATATGCTATCACTCGAACTATTTTTGAAGTTTACAGATATTTTCAAGTTTATTTATTACTGTAATATTGAACTGAGTTCAGATACCTTCTGTGTTCTATAGTTATTTGTTAATAAGAAGTATAGCTGCTGTTAAAGGACTTTAGCCGAGCTTTCAGTGCGAGTTCAATAACGGAAATTTCTTTTAAAGTTACTTTCTAGCAAACTGTTGCTGATTTCTAGAATTTGTTTTTTTAATTCTTATTTTTTATATGTTTATGAAGGGATAATTCATTAAACTCCAGTGTTAGTAGAGGTCGAAACCTTGAGCATCATTCTTAAACATTCCAAGCCTTTTGCCGGTGTTATAAAACGAGAATATGAAATAATCATAATACACGAATAAAAAATTCGTGGTTCCAATAACAAATCGAACCCCAATTATCACATTCATTCATTTAAAGTCTTAATGTCAACACGTTTCATAATAAAAGTCACAGCTTAAAATTGTTTCTTAAAATTACATCTATAGATCATCAGCTGCTAAGAACAAGCAAACAGCACAACGAATGAAATTCCAATATTTGATCTTATTTGGAACTGTAATCCAAAGGTATTCAAGTGCGTGGCCATAGAAAAACAAGGTTCAGAAATTGGTAAATGGCAACAGTAAGAAAAGTTTAAAAGAAAACGAGTTTTAGAATAACAGCAATTTTCAAAACGTATAAACAACGTTTTAAAAAATGTTGAAGTGGACAGACATTGAAGGGTCGTGCTAACGATGCAAAAGGGGATATCTTGATATTTTATCTCCTTGCTTTTGGCTTTTATATGGCTGGTAATTCTTTCTTTTTATAATATATGTAATAAAATGGGAATGCATTTTAGCAATAAAGTTTTTCTATTATAATACCAAAACACATGCATTAAGCACAAGTTTTTTTAAAGGAGAAGAATAAAATATTTACGAAGCTTACAGAGCTTATATATATGATATTTTGGCTATAAAACTCATTCTGTGTCCGGTCTGACGAAAGAATTTTAGGGCATTTCGGAAGTTTTATAAAGACTTAATTCTTTTGCCTTTAGAAGACCGATCTTATTTGCTATCTGCTTATGATTTGCAAAATACCCCTCTGTTTAGTTGACTTAACCTACGATTGTATTGTTATTGAACTCTTTGAAGAATGCAACTGCTTTTAAACAATTCTTATTCTATCAGTTAGTTATGTGACATTTTTTACATTTTCTGTTAATTCCTTAATTGTTTTAAAGAACTTCCTTGTATCATTTAAAGTTAAAATTTTTAAAGTGTCCTTCAAATTGTCATTCTCATGCACTTTGTATCTTCTCAGAATATTTCTGTAGGATTTCTTGCTTGTAATGGTGGGGTGCTGCACTTTTTCCCACATTCTAGAATATATGTGTAAGGTTTTAGTTAAACTAACAAAGTTTTATTTTAATTTGACTCTTTCTATCTGTTCTCATTTCAGCTTCCCGTTAGAATAAGCACGCGTTTCAGCTTTGTGCTAATTTGAAGTGGAGCCAAGTTCTACTTAAACGAAAGGTAGAAACCTTTCAGTGTGAGAGAGCTTTTAGTCTCAGACCGCTGTTACTCTATTCAACGTTTCGCCTGACTAGCTAGCATTCAAATTCTAAGCCGTAGCGCTGTTACGTGATTGCTTATTGAAGTAATTCCAAGTGCGTCAGTATTACTTAAATCTTGCTACGCACCATTTAATTTAGAGGCCAACCTCGCGTTCATAGCTCTGTGAGCAACGACTACTTAATTTCTAATTAGCTTTAATTTAAATTAAATTTGATTGTTCAGTTTTGACCCAAGTGGCTGTCATTATTTTCTGTATCCCTCCCGAGTTGGGAAGTGACTGTACATAATTGTGGTTTAATAAAAGAGGATTTTAAATCCCTCTGAAGTGAAGTTCTTCTACCACTTATTCACAAGTTTTCTACCACAAAACATAGCTGCATTCAACTCACTGCTCAAGATCAGGACTTTAAGCTATCACGAAGATGTTTTCCAAGAATATACACCGAACACTCAGTCCTGACATATGTTGGACGGTGGTCAGCATTTACTTTTTCAAGGCTATTTTATAGCTGGATAGAGTTAATACGTGCACATAAAAAAATGATCGGTCGCATTTCGCTTTGTGCTGGTATCTGTGTTGCATCTCAATTTCTATTTCATTCAAAATGAGAAAACTTTCACATAGAATTTTATTGTAAACTAAAACGTTTTTATTGTGATCGCACAGCGGCGGGCACGCTATAAACGATCGGCGGTCGCCATGGTGCCCTCGGGCATAGGTTTGGGAACCACTGGTCTATGGGTTAGATTTTTGTGGAAACCCTGGATTCTTCGAGCAAATAAGAAACGCCTTTACACAGGATGTGCTCAGCTTTGCTTCTTTCGTTTATTTGCATTCGTAAAAAAATGGTTTTCTATACGCTTCACAAAACGCGGTTTATTGTAACAGCCATCTTGTGTGTGTCCGAACCTTTGGCAGGGATAGTCTCTAAACAGACCTAGGACGAAACTATTCAATAACAATTCTCACGCTAAGAATGTGAGTAAGCTTGTACGTTTTCCTAGCTTCTGCCCGTACGGAAAGTTCCATAAGGTAGACTGTAATTTTTCTTATATTTCCGTCTTTAATTTTCGGGAATTGCTTGAATTTCGTAGTCGACAATTTCATTTCCTGTAACTCTTCTCATAAGTAATTTTCTGCGATACCATTATGCATTCCTTTTATAACTGCCTTTGTCTGATTCTCGTTTTCTGTCACAAACCTGTGGAATCGAATATTACCTCTTCTTAAATGTTTGGGTGCTTTGCAACAGTGTGTGGAATTTTTTAGAAATATCTTCAACTCCCCCACCTTGATCTGAGCGTCGAGTTCTTCTTTGGAGAAATTCAGGAAGACTTTTCTCAGGTTTCTTCGGTCATTTTCTGCTTCTTGTGAAATAAAAAGAGGAATCTACTCTTTTCTTGTTAGGAAATTGTTCAGAAACACTTCTTGATCTTCAGGTAACTCTTCTTCGCTACTCAGGGATTCATATCTGTTCGAATGCTCAACTTCTACTGCGTCTGGTTTTCCCAACTTCCCCTTAGCTGTCCTTCTTGATTCTTGCCGTTTCTGGGAATTATCGTCTTTAACCGGGGGGATGGGTGAGAACACAGTTCTTCACCTGACAAGTAGTGAATTCTGGTTTTGAAGTTATTTCATCTTTTTAGCTGCGCATGAGGCTTAGCATTTACTTCAAATATCCTTTACTGTCTTTCCTGGGAGGTACGACCTCCTCCAATTCCTCTAACATTGTTCAGTTCATCATGAACGTATTCTTTCATTCATAGTGCCATTAAGGGTTTAACATATCTCTTTGGCCGTCTGTCATCAGCCTCTGCAATCGTTTGAAACATCAAGATCGGTATCAGACATCTTAGCGACTTGTAAAATGTCTGCGACTGAAGCCAGTCAAATTCAAGAGGATCGTGGACCAATTATCTGGCAGCTGCTTTTATATTGTCTTCAACAGCAGCAAATCATAGGACTTAAAATACAGCAGAAAAAAGCCGGACTAAAAGGGCCTGATTAATTCAGCTCACAAAATGTGCTAGACAAAGCACGTATACAGAACGCACTGAAACTCTCAACTAAAAACGACTAGCAACTGGGAAGGGCCGACTCTCCAAGCTGATAAACGCTTGCTGCTAGCAAGACTGTACCTTATACCAAGGACGAAAACTTCCTGTGCTTTCTTTTGAACGTTTACTGGCTAACTCGATACTGTTTCTATACATTTAATCATGATTTTTAATTTGTTGCTGATATTACTTATTATTAGAAATTATGAATTTTTTCATAGAATATTAATAATGAATATGTTAGAATTTAGTTTTGAAATTTTTCATGATCTAGAACACGCAACTAATAACATGAAAACCAAATTGCCAGTTATAATATTATTAATACGTAACAGTGATTTATGGAGCTTACTCCCTCCCTTACACACTTATTTTACACGAAGTAGGCAAAGTAAGTGCAAAACGGCCCTGAAGCGCCATTTTGCACTTCAGAGCAAATCAGTGTCAGTAGTCTTTACCGTAAAAAAAGTTCAAGAAATCACTTCAGTATCTTAATAAACCAATAAATTAATTATTTACAGGTTTATTTACAAGTTAACATATTAGCTACATTAAATTACTCTCAATAACGAGAGTTCAACATTATTATGACTGCCTCAGTCAGTTCTATAACAGTTCAAACAATTGCCACAGCTTGTCTAGAAAAAAATGTAAAAAACAATCACGCATACTTTAGCGCTGCTTAAAGACCAAACAGGCAATCACAGAACGTCTGAAGGTCCCTAAAAGAAAGTGCCTTTCGGATTGTTTGGAGAAATTAATTTTTTGAAAGTGTCAAACAATTATATTTACACATCATTTCTCATTTTAACAACACTTGTGGATTTAGAAAGCAAAGAATTAAACAACTTTCAAACAGCCTTTCAAACAATTATTTATAGTTTATTTATTTATGTAATAGCGCAAGACAAACTGCAGTGTTATTATTAGAAAAAATGATAATTTATAACGAAAATCACATTTAAGGGCGCGATAAAAATCAGACGACAAAGAAATCAACTGAATGTTTAGCAACGGAAATCTCTTAGGAAAACAAATGAAATAACAGACTTCGTTCAAATTTATGTTATTAAAATATTTATATTAAGAGCATAATATATACTAATGCCGAATTCCATTTTGATATTCTTTTTTAAGTAAAAGGAATGCCTAGTATAATAGAATAAAATAATGTATTAGTCAAATAAAACGCCTGTACAGTATACCTAAATAATATTTACAAGCATAGCGAAGGGATAAAGACAGAAATTATAGTGAGGAAAGAGAGCTAACTTCAAAAGATAAATCGGAATTAAAAATGTTTTTAAGTGAATGAATAATGTTATCTATATTTCACGTTTAAGGAAAAAATTTTGATTTCTGGAAATATTTCCCGGAGGATTATTTTACGACACTTGACGTGGACACGTGAAGCATTTATTTACATTAGCCTGGATAAAAATTCGTTCTTAATCATTATTCTTACTGGAAAATTTAATACGCGTAGTAATAAAGCGCAATTATTATGAATGGAAAGAGTAATTTTTCTATCTGCTAGGGCGGTTCAGAGAATCAGTTGGGATAAGATAGAAGTTTAACTCTGTTACCTCTATTATTATTGAAATGGAGAAGCTGAATACAGTTTTAATGATTTATCATCTATATAATCTAAAAAAATATGGTTTGGACATCAATAACTTCCTTATATACATCTATTAGATTACACACAATTTTCTTGTAATTCACTTATTTTCTCGAATTTTAAATTAATTTTTATAATTCTAAATTAACTGATCCTTCAAGGCAAGTTGAAAATTATATCAAATATTGCAAATTTTAAAATCAAATTCCCCGGTTAAATTTGTGATACGGAAGTCAAACTTCTTGTACATTTATTTTTTCATAACGCATATAAATTTTTCCCAAATATAAGTATACGGACAGTGGACAGCACTAAAACTAACAGTTTATTATTTGTGCAAAATTATTTTTGTTTCATATTTGACGTTGCCAAATTAGGAATAATTTCGTTACATAAAACACTTTTGTAACTGGAAGTATAGGTTTATGATTAACGATTTCGAAAATAAAGGTCTGGTAAGGATTTTTAAGCCAGAAAAAGGGGAATGGGTATATATATATTTAATATGTAAAGAAAAACAAGTAGGAAATATTTAAAATTAATAAATTTTAAAATTTATTTAAAGAAGGCTTAAAAAGTGAAATCATGTGATATTGCTACGAAAATAAAGTTTATTTTTATAGAAAATACATAAATGAAAAATTTTCTGCTATGAAAAGTTTTTGTAAGGTTTTGTTTGAAGTAAAATTTAGATTGTAAATGCGTAACATTGCAGAAATTAATAATTGGAATTAATAAATAATTAAACTGTGATTGTTAATTAAAATGCAAAACCAAAAAAAGCAAGCGATTTATTGATAATTCCGTAGAAACATCCCGACTTATCAAGGGGAATCGAAACCTCCCCGTATAACCATCAGCAATTTATGAGAAGTGCGTTTCGTCATTTCGCATTTCTTAACCAATTACAATTTTAAATTTCAACAAAAATTTCAAATTGTTAAAATTTAAACAACTGAAAATTTAACTTTGAGAACATCCTATTTTTTTTAGTTTGGTTTGAAAATAAGTGTAGTATTTAAGAAAGGACTAGTTCAGAATTTATGTTGTATTCTACAAATTGCTAATACTTGCACAAAGAGGAGGATTCCAGACAGAAGTTAATAATACATTAGTAACTCCTGTGAAGGAACCTCCGAAGTACCTACTTGTACCTCTACTTATGAGACAATTCTGTTGTCCCCTTTGAATAGGGACTTTAATGACGCTCTTACACTTAAACAAGTAGAAAAATGGGAAAAGTTTCAAAAATAAAACTAGAGAAATAAATGAAAATGGAAATACTCTTTGTTAGTTATCTTTTAAGATTTAAATGCCAGGTTCATGTTCAAATAAAGTTAGTCTTGTGACAAAGTAATAATAAACTGGAAAGGCAATTCCTGTTCTTTTGAAAATTGCTTTTCAGTAGATAAAACGGGAAATTTGGTAAACGCACTTTGTGGTGCAATCATCAAAATTCAGCTATTTTCTCTACAGTTCTCAGTAAGAGAATGAAAACACGTGTTAGCAAGTTTTAAGGCAATCCAAGATAGGGAACCACTGGCACAGAAAAGTTGGTGAGATTAGTACACTTCCTGTCAAGGCAAAAGGATCTCATAATGGCATGGAGTGATTACTTCTCTCATTCTATGTTCTTGCTAGGACTATTAAGCAAAAGATGGATAGCTTTGTATTTATGAGTTATTTTTGCATGCGTTATCTAGCATTCCTCCAAAGAGAAAAAAAAGTAAATATTAAAACAAAAAGTTGATGTAATTCATATAGCAAAAATTGAAAAGCTTGGTTAGAGAGATTTAGGACAGAAATTTGGAATAAATAAAAGCCAAGTAAATCATGTGCTAAAGGATAGAGAAGAAATAAAAATATTATGGATTACTAATTCAAATAAACTTTCCAAGTCCTTAAAATTTATAAAAACTGAAACATGGGAAATTGATACAATTATTCAATTGGTTTTGTTCTGTAATAGTAAATAATATTTCTATAAGTGGATTATTATTGCAAGAAAGGGTAAAAGAAGTTCGGGAAAGTCAAAGTGGTTGATTAAGTAAATTTAAGCTAACATATAATATCACTTTGTAGAGACATTAGGTTATTTCGAAGCAGGAGAGATGAAAAATGAGCAATGCCCTCGACGGGACTCCAACCACGGACCTCTCGAATATGCATGTTCTGACCACTACACCACTAAGGGATGCTAAGGAGGCAGGAGAAATACTTTATATACGACCCCCTTTTAATGGGCTTCTGGAAATTAGGAGACCCAATCGCCAAATTCTGGTAGTGGAGAATCATCATCCACCACCTTTTTTAGTTAGAGACATTAGGATTTTTTTGAAGCAGAAAAGGTGCAAAATGAGCAATGCTCTCGCCGCGACTCGAACCAAGGACCTCTCGAATACGCGCCGGGTGTGCCGATCACTACATCATGATCGCATGCTAAGAAGGAGGGAGAAATACCTTATAACTTTTAAGACTATTTGTAGTAAAGAAAAATCAGTTATATGCAACATAGAGAATGAATATAATGTGGACTAGAAATAATCAGTAAATATGCAATTAATGACTAGATAAAAGAGCTAAATGAAATTTGTGACGATATGAGGTTAAAAACCTCAACAATGCAGATGAAAGGGGATTATTTTATCGAATTTTGCTGAAGGAAACTCTATGCTTCAAAACGTTTGATCAACCACTTGTACTTGAGAAGGCTAAAAAACTAAGGTACTTCAAAAACATCAGCCCAAAAACTTTATCGGTCAATTGGCATCACAATAAAAAGTCATAAATGAAGCAAAGCTTAATGTCAGAATGATGGATTGCTCTTGATAAAGCAATGTCTAAACAGAAACGGTGTGAAGATTCTCCTATTTCTTGACAGTTCGCCAGCTCACCTGCCAAACGTAGAACTAATATAAGTGAAATTAGTTATTTTTTCCCACCTAATGAAACATCAGTACTACAGCCTTTGAGCCAAGGTATAGTTAGTCGTTTCAAGGTTCATTACAGAAAACTATTCTTACAACATATTCTTTATTAAGCTGTTTGCGGAAACGGATATCATAATGCAAAATGTGTCAAAGTGTTGAATGCCATTTAGTGGATAACAAAGGGTAATATTCCGTAAACTGCGTTAAGTACTATTTTACATAATAAGCTGCGTTAAGCAATATTTTACATAATAAGCTGCGTTAAGCACTATTTTACGAAAGCAGGCTTTGAAATTTCAGCTTCATATGCTTCAGTGAAAATACTAATGAAGAAAATTAATTATTTGAATTTGTCGGTGATTACGTAATTATAGGAATAGGAAAAATGAAACAACAATGTGCTAGCCGGGATTCCAATTCTCCATTGCTAGCCACACGTGCTTCTCATTACACAACGAAGGCACACGGTAAGAAAAGAAGAATGTCCTAAAAATTAGTTATTCGTGATAAGGGTTCACAGCTTCATTAATATTTTTATTAAGGCAGTATAGTATACAGACGCTTTGCAGTGTGGCATCATGTATAGTAATGATAATAAAAACTCATGTTCTGCCTATAGGAGCCTTTCTGCAAGTAACCTGCTTCATTACACACGTATAATCAAGTGAGGTTCTTCGTCTTCATTCAAAGATGCTCGGATCATAAAAAGAAAGGCCACGCTAGCGCGAGTAACTCGTTTCGGTTCTTTCATTATTCATATCACCCTTCGTCCGAATTATTTTCACCCTCCATTCGTGTATCCTATCTCATCATTTTACCCTCCAGTTAACCCATCGCAAAACAGCGCTCCTTAGGGTGTGATAACCAAAGCCGGCTAAGCGAATTAACCACTGCCCCATGAATAGTTAATCCTGTACCCAAAACACACTTTGTCCGCAATCCCTTGGTTCCAACAATAACAAAAAGATAAAAAAGGAAAAAACATAATAATAATAGTAGCCCGAAAGCTTGGAGGATGAATAATGCATTCCTAACAGGGACCGAGGTGCACCTTACTTCCTTCATCCAGGCCATTTTGGTGTAGGCTGAGCGGAAGAAAATAGGGCGTCGTTTTTACCTTGTACCGAACTTTCCTTTGCACTTACTTCCCCGTGGTTGGTAGCTTTTTTAGAAAAGTGGGGCTTCTCTCTTCTTTTTCCTAACTTCCGGTGTTCTTTTGAATATAGAAAGGGAGTTTTTTACATTCTGTGAGTGTTGTATTGGTTTTTCTCTCCCAAAAAAGCCTGTTCTTCTTTTTTTTTCGTCTCTTTCTCTTTTACATTACAAGATGCACTCCTTGAAAATGCATCTTTTTATTTGGAACATTTTAAATTTCCTTTCCTTTGAACGCAAGAAACTTTCTTAGAGTTAACCATTTCGTGGAATGGAACCTCCTAAATAGAACAATTAATGTTCTTGTAAATGTCAGTTAAAATTCTAAATGCAAGCATTCTGATTTAAATTATTTTTTTTACCAAAGTTTTAAAAAATGACTTAGTGTGATTGTAGTTTCACTCAGTCGTTTGCTCTGCTTTTTAAATTCCCATCCTAGTCTTATCTTATATGCTAAATAAAATCTTAAATGCAGTTGTTGATTACATATGCTTTTCTCACTGATGCATACTAAAGTTTTGTTAAATATGATGCTTAACGCTTTACAAGAAGTGAAATATTTTCATTACAGTTTATGCCTTCCTTATATCGCCTGACTCTAATTCAAAACAAAAGAGATGTTTCACAGATACATAAATGTACGGATATACAAAACCAAAGCTTTTTATTTATTTATTGGAATTCAAATAAAAAAACAGAAGCAAATGAGATAATATTTAAGAAATTTAAAATCTGAAAGGTTTCAGATTTTAAATTGCGTCCAAAGAAGCGTTTTTTAACATTTTGTGTGATACCTTTATTTATGCAATATCACTTTCTTTGCACTTAAACCATCAAAATCAGTTCAAGAGCAATATCGCAAAAGAATTTTAAAATGAGCATGTCTTTAGAATTTCCGATACACAGTTTCGCGCGCTGGAGATAAAAATGTGTTTTTTGTACAACGTTGCCTCTGCTCAATTTGAAATCCTTGAGTTTGTTAATCAAAAATTCGAAATATTCCAATAAATCTCTAATATTTTCCAAAATATGAAACCGATAATAAACCAAATTCCAAATTTCAAATTTGTGCTTCTAGATACCCATATTCGGGTGGAAACATTCGGTATTCAAAACGGGATGGCTCTAGGTACCGTCGTTTTATAACAATGCTAGAAACATATATACATTTATGCAGATTTTTCATCATTTAATTTCTTTAAATATAATACAGGGCGATAATGTTTGGTGGCAACAATTTCAGAAGTGAAACAACGCTTTTAGTGAATTGACACAAAGTGCCAAAACGAAATTGATGGTCCTTCTGGGCAAATTTCCCCTTTGGACTAATTGTGATTCGATTCGAATAATTGCATTAAATTTGTTACCATATGTCTCGCTTAAAAGCTCAAATTGGTTCTTTAATTCAGATTTTAGGATTTGATATTTTTTGGAAATCTTTGATTTTGGAGAATAAATTTCATTCTCAAAGATCAAATGAAATACTTTAATCCTGTTGGCGTCACAAACGTAGTCCTTAAATCATAATTTAGGAAACAGCTGCTTAGAAATTCCGTCAATAAAAACTTGTCTATACTTCAAAAATGAGAGAAAAACTTTGTATTATTAAAATTATGGCTTACATGCTGCCCATTTTAATTCGAGAGATATTAATTATCTGCATCTGGAGCTTAATGGCTGTGTGAGAAACATAATTAAACTTATTTAGTCTGCCTTAATTGTTTGGCTTTAAATGAGTAACTAAGATCGGTTTAGTTTCGTTTAGTTGTTTATGGTGAACGCACGAGATTCGGTTTGGCTTAGTTGATTGTGGCAAAGTACAATAAGGTTATTTGCCTAGAGGGAATGATTACATGGAGGACTTTTAACTGAAACTAAGGGAAACTGGTTAGCACCCAGGTTACCCATGAGAAAATCCACGAAAACACCTATGCAGTTAGCTTGTTCTCCTCGAATCGAACCCAGGTTGAAACTACCAGTATTCCGTGATCTTTGCAGCTCGGTCGCTGATAGTCCAAACATACAAGGACTATCTGCTTAAGGGAAAGTCCATTTATCCAGCCCGTTCACTAACACTTGATCTAAACTTCTAGTGTTGAGCGATATTATCCAATCACCACTGGTGGGCAAGACCAGATAGCGAAAAAACTTTGCTGGAATCTGCCTACTTTTAGCTTTTTAAAACTCTGATATATCAGTAAAAAAAAAAAAGAAATATTAATTATGAAATTATCACTTCATTTAAGAAACGCTTTAAAGAATTAATACGCTAATCTCATGAAATGTGGCAGTGTAAAAGCTTATGAGCGAGCACATTAAATGACCTGCATTGGACTCTGAAGAGTGATATTATTTATCTTAAATTTCCCTTTCTAAATTTATCATTGCATCAGCAATTTCCTTTTCTAAGTTTCTAATGTATTTCTCCCACCTTCTTCACATGCCTTCGTGGTGCCTTCTTCACATGCTTTCATGAGCACGCTCGACGCGTATTCGAGAGGTCTGTGGTTCGAGTCCCAGCGAAGGCTTTGCTCATTTTTCATGACTCCTGCTTCAAAAATATCTAATGTCTCTAAACTGGCACTCGAACAAAAAAAGACGGTGGATGATGATTCTCCACTACTACGATTTGGCGATTGGGACCCTAATTCCCAGTCGCCCTTTAAAAGGGGAATATATAAGGTATTTCTCCCACCTTCTTCGCATGCCTTCCTGGTGTAATGGTCAGCACACTCGACGCGTATTCGAGAAGTCCGTGGTTCGAGTGCTAGCGAAAGCGTTGCTCATTTTTCACGACTGCTGCTTCAAAACTACCTAATGTTTCGACAAGTTTCCCTTTATTAATCTGGAAAGTTTTCGATGGAAAAAACAAATAATAATGTCATCTTTGTGACTAAAATTTGCATTCAAAGTGTGGGGTTCCACCTTTTATTTGACAACTAAATGTACAGGAACCTAATGAACAGTTAAGAGAATATTCGCTTGAGTTCAGGAACAGAGACGTAAACTCGAGACGGAGTAATTACCCTTTAGTACTCAAAATAAGAATTTACAGTTGGTTTCTTTCTCAGGGCGTATAGCAAAGCCTCCATTTGGGTTTTAACTTAAAATAATAAGAACTAACACTTAACTAAATAGATATAGCCGAAGCTATCAAAATTCCAAGTTGCTGGCCACTAAATATCGAATACGCTAGCGAAGCTATCAAGGGCCTGTAATATGGCCGAGCTTAGAAAGTCGTAACCAAAAGGCAAACGCACGCTAACCTGAAACTCTGAGTCTCTCTCTCGAAGTCAGTGGAACTTAAATACTACTCTTACTCATTTGCATTAAACGCGATTCTAAAAAGACATTCTGGTAGGAAATTGTAAGCTGAAATTTGGAGAGACATGGAGATAGCTTTAGCTAAAAATAACTGTCAAAATTTTAGAAACCTTACAAACGTCACACTTTCTCTAGTTTCTTAAGGAACAATTTCAGTAGAATTTGGCTGTTTTCTACGAAACTAAAGTTTCAAAAATTCGTAAATGTATATCATACTTGAAATCGTTATGTACGTTTTTGAAAATATATGATAATAAAAGATCGAAGTGAGTTACATTTTCGAAGATTTTTTTTCCAATAATTATTCGATTCATTTTGAAATTATTTTAAGGTCAAAACTAAAGGTGGCATCTAGAGAAACATATGCTTAAAGCCAGTTAACAAATGAATGTAAATATCTAGTATAAATACAGAAGTTTAAGCATACCAGTTTCATCTGCTCTTGTGACTGTCAACAGCTGTCAGGATACTGAGTAATATCATGATGGAAGACGCAAGAATATTAAGTACCGCCCAGTTTCCTCACGCTCAGAAGTGCTTAAACATGTCATAGTGAATGCTAACTGTACATAATGCATATTTATCCGCACCGCGATGCAAAAACTAAATGGTGGAGGTTGGAGTTTTGACCTTTCAAAGTTTGAATTTTTTCTGTATGATAACGTTTACATGCACTTCTGAGAACGCAAGATTTTCCATTTCAGTCACATGAGGGGTTGGAAGTATGCAACTACAGGTTTTGTATCTTGAATTCTGAATTCAAGTCTTATATATACTTCCAATTAAACATCTGTTCTTTTTTACTTCCTTGTACGAAGTAAAAAGGAAGTATTGTAATAGTGAAAAATTTCGGGTATCATACTTCAACGAAAATATCCATTTTGACTGCTATTAAATGCAATTTAACGATGTTTCTGCATGACATTTATTCGTAAGGGCAGAATAAAGGACTCTTTTTTCCCCAAGAAAATTATAAAACTGATTTAAAATGGATTCTGAAGAGAATATTTCGCGGCATCTGTGTATACGTACGTATGAATGTATTTCGCATAACTCGAAAATGAGCAGCCTCAGAACGTTCAAATTTTGTATATATGACTGCTATAAGATGTAGATGAGTATCTCCTGTTTTAGTTGCAATCAACCACAGCAAAAGTATGCAAATATATGTATATATATCTACACTGTTACTCGGCTCGGTGATCTCAATTTCTTTATTCTTATATGTCTGTAAATTGTGCTTTTATTGCTTCGACAATGAATTAATTATGTTGTTCCTATCTTCCGGTTAAGGTATTTATGCCTTTAGTAAATCTGCATGAAATATTTGTAGAATTATCAACAATTTAAAAGCTGTTTATGTGAGGCTAAGCCTAATTATTACTACTATAGTAGCCATGTTTGTTTTCATTTGAAACTTGGCAGAATAGTGGATTTGTTGCTAATCTACAGAAACTAAGCTTTGCAACAATGAAGAAAATGCTTCTTTTATTATTGAAAATTAAATCGTGCCTAATCCATTCTGAAATTTATTCGAGGAAATAAGTGTTTAAGATTTACTTCGTGATTTGTAATATATATATTTTGAGTTTTTATGTATTTTTGCCTTGTTGCGAAGTGGGAACTGAGTTAATTGAATGAGAAATACTGAATCGTCTTAGAAAAACTGTTTCTTTTTTGTTTGCTACATCATTTTGTTTGTTACATTTCTTTGATACATCGTTTTAGGTTTATTATAGTGTTACGGAATTAGTACTTAATTTACTATTTTTAGTAGAATTTTAATTAAATTGTTTCATTTTCCGGTGCAATGCAGAGCGTGACGAAATTTAAGAGAAAGCTACCACTACATTTTAAGCTATTCGTACAGAATCCTTTTAATTTTATATTTTTAGTGTTTTAAACTAACATTCATTTTTACTTATTTAATACCTTTTACTTATTAGCCCAAAGGACATTAGCCCAGAAGGGATATTAATTTCGTTTTGGCATTTTGCGTTGATTCGCGATAAAAGTCGGTTCACTTATCAAAGCCCTGTGTTATAGTTAAAGAAATTAAATAATGAAGAATCTGTATGAATGAACGTATGTTTCTCGCATGTCTTTGGTTTGTACTTTTTCTTTCCGACCACTTTTATGGAGTTCTTAATCGAATAAATTTTGAAACTCGAACTGCATACCTAATAAAACTAATAGACAGCTACTTCCAATTTCAGATTACAACTAAATATTATCTAAGAAATAATTTAAAATATGGAAGTACATGTCAATTGCAAATATTTCAGAAACACATAGTGGTCGTCTTTATCGAACAGTCTGCACGGTATTTCATTAAACCTAATATTTATTAAAGAACTTGAATTATAGTTTATTTTAAATTTAGTATCCATCAAAATGAATATCATTTCCAAATGCTATTCATACAATACTGAAAGGAGAAATTTAAAGGAATGGATGATTCATTACGATTTTCATGGATTGAAGAAATTAAAATGCCACAAAAGACGTTAGAACAGAAACATATGATATGTATTTTAACCATCAAATTCCTTTATTACATTAAAATCACGCAATATTGCTGACGCCTTTCAATTTTATCAATATATTTCAAGTAATGTGGAAATAAAAGGTCTGCGTAGATCAAATTTTATTTTGAAAAATTAAAAAATAATTTAAAAATAATTTTTGAATGAGGTGAATTAAGAACTAAATTAAAAACAAATAAATAAAATCTGAAAGCTTTCGGATTTTATATTACTCTCAAAAGGACCGTTTTTTAACATGTTGTGTGTTGCCATTTTTTATTAAATACCATGTTCTTCGCCCTTAAACCACATGCAATTTAATTCAACAGCAATATCACAAAATATTTAAAAACAACAAAACAACATATATTTAAAATTTCCGATACACAGTCTCACTCCCTAATGATAAAAATGTTTTTTTCCAGTTTCCAGTTGCTCGCTTTGAAACCGTAGAGTTTGTTAATCAAAATTCAATAAAGTTTTAAAAATTTGAAGTAGATAATAAAACAAATTCCAAATTCGTGCATCCAGGTGCCCATGTTCAAAGTGAAGGATTACGTTAATCAAAATTTGATGGCACCAAGTACCGTCGATTTTTCATAGTAGAAGAAATATATATTCATCTAGCAGATTTTTCATTATTTAATTTCTTTGACTATAATGCAGGCGGTAATACAGGGGTTGGACAAAAATATGGAAACACCTTGTTAAATGCATGTTTGAAAAGAAAGATTGATTTTAATGAAATATGTAGGTGGCGCTGGCGTTTTTGACTACTGACGCCACCTATACAACTTCGTAAATGTGCTAAACAGTTCAGGTGTTGTCGGAGTAGTGTTATGTGAGGTTGTCATTGCATTATGTCAGAGTTAACAGACTTCGAACGTGGGCAAATTGTTGGAGCACGTATGGTAGGTGCTTCCGTAAGCAAGGTAGCCGAGGTGTTTAGTGTTTCAAGAGGTACTGTATCGAAGATTTATTCCGCATATTTGAAAAGCGGAAAAACATCATCTGCTAAATCACAGCGCGGACGAAAGTGTGTCCTGAGTGATCGTGACAGACGATCATTAAGGGCAATTGTGACGAAAAATAAGAAGACCACAGCTGCAAAAGTTACTGCTGAAATGAATGTTGTGTTACCGAACCCTGTGAGTACCAAAACAATTAGAAGAGAGCTTCATAAACAGGGAATTGCTGGTCGTGCTGCAATCGAGAAGCCACTCATCAGTGATGCTAATGCCCGTAACAGGAAAAGGTGGTATTTAAGTCATAAAGCCTGGACTATAGAGCAGTGGAAGCGAGTAATATGGTCTGACGAGTCTTCTTTCACATTGTTTCCCACTTCTGACCGAGTTTACGTCTGGAGAACGCCATCTCAAGCCTATAATACAGACTGCTTGTTGTCAAGAGTGAAACATGGCGGGGGTTCTGTTATGGTTTGGGCAGCCATATCGTGGTTCTCTGCTAGCCCCATGATAACTGTGTCAGGGCACATGACTGCCAAGACTTATGTGAACATTTTGGCCGATCAAGTTCATCCCATGGTACAAACTTTGTTCCCCGATGGTGATGGTGTCTTCCAAGACGACAAAGCCCCTGTTCACACAGCTCACATTGTCCAGGACTGGTTTTCTGAGCACGAGGATGAGTTGTCCCATCTCCCCTGTCCACCACAGTCACCAGACCTGAATATTATCGAACCTTTGTGGTCTACATTGGAACGGAAAGTGCGTTCTCGTTATCCACCGCCAACATCGTTATCTGAACTTGCCACCGTTTTGCGGGAAGAATGGTATAATATTACCTTGGCAAACATACAGGAACTGCATTTATCCATTCCGAGAAGACTGCAAGCTGTTTTGGATGCCAACGGGTTTCCTACACCATATTAAGCAAAGAAACATGTTTTTTTAAAGGTGTTTCCATATTTTTGTCCAACCAGTGTATCTGGTGATAAAAATTTGAAAAGAGAAACGGCCATTTATAGTGAAACAACGCAAAATGCTGTTTTGAAACTATTAGCCATTCTGGGCTACCGTCCCTTTGGACTAAAAATAATATTTATGATCAATGAAAATTTAAGCTGTTCCTGTTTGACTTTTAACTGAAAGTTTTGAAAATGTAAGTTAAAGACTTGCGTAATTGCGTTAAGTACACTGGTGTCCAAAAATTAAGGACGAGACGGTTTTTTCAATATAACTTTGTACAAAAGCTTTCCAAATCAACACATTTAATACCGTAAGATCCCCAATACGTAAGGACATTAGTAATGTAAGCAAAACTTACTAAAAGAGATATCAGAGGGATAAAAAGAAGCTTTATTGAAAAAGTAGCATGAAGCACAATGCGACTGAAGGCCGAAACATCCCTGTGATGGGTGTCCAGCAAGACACATCCGGTCTTTAATAGGGGATATGATCTCGCCTGACTTCTAGGCAGGTTTCACATCATTTGTTCATGCTGGATATGTAATTGTTAATGAGCTGTTGAGACACTGCTGCATGTTCCTCTTCTAGCACCAATCGCAGTTTCGGAATCGTTACTGGCGATAAGTTACGTGCTGCCACGGGTCTCCCTAGTAAGTTCCGTACATGCTTGACGGGATTTAGATCCAGAGACCTTGCCGGCCAATCCATGTGTTCAATATCTTCACTCTCCAACAGCTCTTCGACAGTAACTGTGCGACGACTGTGCGTTGTCGTCCATGAAGAGGAACTGAGGACCCATAGCCCTTGTGAAAAGACGCATGTAAGGAAGAAGAACCTCGTTACAATAGCAGTCCCAGGTGACGAACCTCTTGGGAGATATGAAGGTCGGTCCGGCTACCAAGCGTTATGTCTGCTCGAACGAGAACTCCGCGACCTCCAAAACAGTCCCTTTTGATGATGTTGAAGGGTTTATTGCGTGTTCCCCGCTCTGTCCAGATATGTATGTTTCTAGAATCGAAACTCAGACTAAATCTGCTCTCATCTGTAAAGAGTACTCGTCCCCATTCATTGTCTCTCCAATTCCGATGTTCCCGGCACCACAGAGAACGCCTTCTCCGATGGGCAGGCGTTAGAAGTACACACCGTACAGGGCGTCGTGCAAACAGACCACCACCGTTCAGTCTTCTGGCCACGGTAAAACGCGATATCGGTCGTCCAGTCGCCTGTATCGTGTGTCTAGCGATTTCTCCCGCTGTCTGCCGCCTGTTTCTTCTGGCCTGTAAGGCAATATACCGGTCATCTGCGGGTGTGGTTCCTCGTGGAAGACCACTACTAAACTCCCGGATAGCTGTTTCTGTAGTTTGAAATTGTCTCCAAAGTCGTGAAACGATGCTGTGAGCAATTCCGAACTCTGCAGCCACACTTGTCACACTGCGGCCTTCCTCCAACTTCCCAATGATTCGACCTCGGGTAAAAGCATCCAGATGTCGTCTAACAGATTGATTATTCGCCGTTTCTCGCTGAGGCAGCTACTCGGTGTGATTTTAACTGCTATACGGCGTGCAATCTCTTTGCCAGAAATACTGATTTTACACCGACAACATGCTTTATACTACTCAGACACTCCCCCATTACATCTACCTGCATATCTGCGCATGTGCTACCGTACATCACCTTACTTAATCTCCTGACTGGTCTTTCTGTCCGCTCTGCCTCTTCGTTCAGCTGATATGCTAATTTTTCAACTTCGTCCTTAATTTTTGCACACCGGTGTATGAATTAGTTTTGCAAACGGAACCCTATCCTTGCATATAAGTATGCTTAATCATAAAAATATGCTTAATCATATATATCCAAAATATCATGTATGTCCATTGTAAATATGTTTAATCATAAAAGTTATTAAGTATTTATTTGAATTATTCTTCAGCGCATTTTATTTTATCTTCCGATTTTATTCTCAATGTTAGCAATCAGTCATAATTTTTGCAGGTTCTCACAAAACCTAACTATCAAACTGAAGTGATTTGATAATCATTGTATTACAATGTATTAATTTCGAATTTTGAGATATATATTTGAGATAACTAATTTAAGATACATATTTCACAAATATTTTTCCGTACTTAAGAAGTATACACCCTCATTAGAGTTAATTATTCCATAAAACGCAGATTGCTGCAGTTCTTTCCGTCAATAAATAAGTTTCGAATATATGCAGACATTAAACCAGTTTTTAAAGATGCTGACTAAAGAGATTTGAACACAGAGTGCCTCCGGGCAGTCTTTAAGAGAATGCAATAACTCAAGCTCGTAACGTAAAATACATTATGAGAATAATCAGACTGCAGTTACTTCAACAACTGCATTCAACGCTCTCTTAATTGAATTCAAGAATCAATAATTACCACTACTGTTACCAGACCTAAATAAATGTGCCTGGAATACCTCTTTGTAAGCTGCACGTTGCAAAACTCCGAACGCATCTCGTGTATGTTTATATAGCCTGAGAATGTTTATCTGTTGTTCTACCTACATTGTTTTAAAGCAAGTTTCATTTATATGATTGCGCTTTTATGTAATGGCTTTATTATTTTTACAGAGAGCTCAAAATCTTAGAAGGAGCTGCAGAAACAAAGCAGGACTTTGAACTGAAATTTTAAATTCAAATTATAATACTCTTCGAATCCATTAGTAAACTTTCAGAAGTTGGTTTTTCTGCAATCAGTCTTAAAGAATGTTATTTTAAAGAATTCAGAACTTTTAACATTATTATTATCAACATCGTACGAAATAGTTTATGATATATTACACGTAATTTTTTTAATAAATAATGATTTAAAATGTGCTCTCCAAATAGTAAATATCAGATAAAGAAATTACATGAATATACAAAACATAAATCTGAAATGCTTTCGTGACGCTATGTACATTTATCATTTACAGTTTAAATGATTCCGAAAACTGTGGTATATTTATATGAAATTATGGGAGGAAGAACTCATTGCTATGTGGCATGCAAAAAAATGTGTTATTTTGGAGTACTTAAAACATGACGTTAAAAAAAGTCTTCTATTTGTTAAAATAATTTTAAAACTTTTATTAAAATTTTCAGCTAAGTCAATTGTAAAAATTAAATGCGTTTTAAAATACTATCTCAATTAGACATATTATAGAAAATTAAAATAAGTTTTTTCAAAAAACTGCGATTGTACTATAATCTAATGCTTTGAAGTGTTTGCTTTTAAAGATTCAAAATGTTAAAAAAAATCATAAATTTTTAAAAATTTGAAATTAAATGTTTCTTTTTTACGTTTGTGAATTCTTTCATTTTTTTAAATCACATTCAAATCTTCGTAGACAGATTCCAGTTTAGTGCTTAAAACAATTTTCAACTAAGCAGTTAAGACAAACTGGTAATTTAAGAATGAATCACGAAGAAATTCGAAATCTAGATCATTAAATCATATACTGAAAATTATTTATTAAAAAATGCATTGCCAAAGGGTAGATTAAACTTTCTGTGATATTGTTTCGCTATAAAATAACGTAGTGGGGACAGTTATGTAACAATTTAATAAAAATTATCGTTAATTAGTAAGACCAAGATAAATATGCTAATTTATTTTACTGTATCAATTGCGTATGAGATTCCAATAATACTTTCCTCAAGTAGAAATTACAAGATTATTTTTTCCCTTCTTTCCACATGCGTTCGTGATGTAAATGGATAACACACCTAGCGATCGGGAGGTCCAATGTTCGAATTCTGGAGAGGGCTTTGCTGATTTCTTCAGTTTCTTGGCTTCAAAAAAAGACTAAAAGAAAAAAAAGAACTCTACAAGCGGTGCCTCGTCAAGGTGTTTAATAAGAAGTAAATTATGGGCTTTTAAATCCCTTAGTTTACCCCCAAAAAAAGATTGGAAAAATTTTTATTTGAAAGATAAATTAAAACTCATATTCCCCATCAAATGGCAAAACTCCTAAGCCACGGCACTTTGGCACCCTGAGTGAATGGTAAAGGAATGGTCTTTTGCTTAACTATACGGCATATTTTATCATAATTCAACGATGATAAAATTTTAGCATAATGTTTCATGAGGCAAAGAAAACAAGCTTTTACATGGCTAGATAATTATTCATTTAACAAACTATTTCATTTTCAAAGGTTCACCGCAATATCATTTGGAAGGTATTGAAAAATACAGCCACGGCTTTGCGAATTGTTTGTGCATAGAAACTTATATGGCTATACGTCCTTTTCTTTATGGTATGGTAATGATTCTGCCAAGCAGTATGATTAAATGAAAGAAGGCTAAATATCATTAGCCTTCTTTCATTTTATCATACTGCTTCTTTCACTTAATCGTACTGATTTTAGATTATTTGTTACACCTCTTTATTATACATAAATACTTTTAAAGCATCTGTTAATTTCAGGATCTAAAATATCTGAGTTTCAAAAGTCAGAGCAAAACTCCCTGGATTATTAACAATCTCTCTCATTAAAGTGAACATTTTCAGTTTCTTATACAAGTTTTAATTTATTTAAAGTAGATAAAAATAATAACACCATAATATAACGACGATTGGTTTTCCTTCCGACAAGGAAGCGAAGCAAATAGGCATTAAAATGCTTCCTATAAAAGGAGTAGCCACATTTTACTTCCGGTGACCTGATCCGTAGCATCATTAGGTATCTAATAAACCAGAGTAACATTAAATGAAATAGTTGGCAAGCAGCCAGGCGTTTTTCATTTCGCAGAATTATTCGTGACTCCAAACTACCCTTGCTTCTCTAGAAAAACGTTTCTTTTCCATTTCTCTTTTCGTTTCACCGTACAGCATTGTTAAAAATAATTCCACATACATCTTCCTTAATTAATTCTGCAGTTTAACATAACATTGTTGGTATTCCCAGTTCAATAAAAATAAGTCAGAAATTATCCAAAATTTAAAAAAAAAAAGTAAATATTATTTCATTGATATTATTTCTTTGTTCGTGTTAGATAGCTATATGTGAAGAAATATTCTCTAAGCAACCGAGATTAAGAATATTGAATATTATTTTAAATACATTTTTCATCGTAAACGTGAAGGAAATAGGTATATAGTTAATTATATTGTTTACAGCCAATGTTATAAAAAGATAAGGGTAAAGATCAGGGATTGTGCAATTAAATGAGAAAGCGTAAGTATTCTTAAGTAAAACACAGAATTCTTAGCATCGTAAAAATAGTATTCTTAAGTATTGCGAGCTGAATATTTGAATTTAAAAGCAAGATGTCCTAGTCATAAGAAATATTTATAAATTTAAACCTACCACATTTCTTCCATCAAAAAACGCGATGTTCTTTTCCTTGAATAAATGTTGCTAAACGTTTTTAGCGATATTTATAAAAGAAAAAAAACTATCTTACAATCAGAAATTTTCCTGATTTGCTAATTATTCTAAGGCAATCAATTAAAATTATTAATTTAAATAGCACATTATGGGTATCAAATGCAAATCGATTTTAAAAAAATATTTGCATGTAGTTGAGCGTTTTACATTATTTTTTTTATTTCAGAACCAAGTCTTTACTTTGAAGTTGTGATTCAAATTAAGTCCAGCATTTTACAATGAATGGCCTCTTAGAATCTGAGAAATAAGGCATTCGAAAAAAAATTAAAATAATGTTAAAGCAGAATAAAATGCTTTCACATAGAAATGATTTATTGTTCGAAAATTACAAACAATTGAGTATAATTCTGATGTAATTGTTTTAATCTATTAAAACCAAAGAGGATAGACAGATGCAAAAATTTGAAATTAATATTCCTTAACTCACTTTTCCCATTCGAATTTTTAGAAAACAAGAGCTTGCATCATTTTGCGTCAATGTGTCATATTTTTAATAATATTATTGAAATGAAAGTTTTAATAACTACATTTCTATATACCGAAAGTAGAAAATACTGTAGTTTTATTAATTTTATTACCTAAGTTTCATTTCCATTAGTTTGTTTTTCTTAATAACCTTTTCCCGGTTTTTACTGTTTTGAGTAAATTAAATCGTCACATTGTTAATATAAAAGTACTGATGAAATTGAGAGAATTATTTGTGTCAAGTCCCATGGCCAAGTGATACAGTGAAATAAATGCATAGTTATGTCTTGAATCATAGCACTGAAAGCTTTTTTTTCCTTGTCAAACAAATGCAAACGCTCTCACTTGGTGTCAGTTTACGATGAAATATATCGTTACGAAATGCCTTGGTGCGGTAAGATAGCTTCACCGCAAAGCGGGGTTAGGGTTGCCAGATTCGACGCGAAATCTCCCATTTGGTGACATTTGGAGACAAACTTGGTGATGTGTCATAGGCGGAGCGAGAACATTCTAGAACGAATTCTCATCAGGTTTCCCGAAAATGTTCGCGAAGGAAGGTCAAAAGCTACATAAACCCTGCCTGTGAAGAATAAAGATAGCACAATTTAGCTTACCTTTTATGCACCCAGCAGCAGCAGTTAAATCTCCGAAACTTCATTGATGTGAGGGATGTATCCATTAATGATAGGATGCATACTTAAGCACAAATCATATTTATTCAGCTATAACTAAATAATATAAAGCGACAGATACTTTAATGTTTGCATACAAGCACATATGAAAGCTTAATAAGAAGTAAGGATTAACTGTATCATGGGATGTATTAATTGGGTGTGATTGACGTATTTGGAATGGTTGATGTAATTGGTATGGTTGATGCGCGCGCACCTTGGCAATTCTAGGGTTACCAGAAGTTAAGTTCAAAATAACATTTTCTTCTTCTCAAATGCCTGATTAATTTACAACAGCCTGTACCGGAGTAGCAGTTCTGTCATGAAGAGTATCTTGAGTGTGTTGAGTTCAGTAGTTCAGTAGTAGTGCTTTGAGTTCAGAGATTAGCTTGAGAGTGATCGAACCGTGTCGGGAACTGTACTTTAGTGTTTTGCCGTGAAGCTGTCTTCACCGTTATAGCCTGATAGTCTGAAAGCTGTATTTTTGATTGTTTCAGCGTTCATCGTAGTTTTTCGATTGCTGTAAACCTGTCTTAGGAACCCTTCTGTGTAATACTGACGAATAAATTGTGTTTTTGATTCTTCATCAAGTGTTGCCATCAATCATTCCAAATCCATGAACTCGTATAACGCAACAATATCATAGCGATTGTTTATGTCTATCATTTGGCTCTGACAGTTTGATTAGCTCTTTCGAGTGTAAGAATTTACATTCTTTATATTTAATATGTGACAATTTTATATCTGAAGCAGTAGGCCTACCACAGCTGCTTAGCGTAAAATTGTTTTTCATATTAAAGAGAAATATCCATATTAAGAGCAGATTTCGTTTTTTTAATATTACGATTTTTTTATTATTATTTTTTTATTTACCTGAAAATTCTTCGAAGTAATGCCTTTTAATCTAAAAATTTCGAATTGCAGTGTTTTAATGATTTTTAATTTAACACCAATTTACACATCACGACATTTTTTAAAAACCTAGCGATGGTTTTACGTGTTTCACCTTACTTAGGAGTGAGATTATACGTACTGAAAGCCATCAGCAAAGCGGGGCTTCATTACTCTTCGAGAAATCTCCAGCCACGTCGCAAGAGAGCCATTTATTTGGAAAGGCGGTAATTGATTAGCGTTATTTTCCTCTGGAGGTATGTCTCAATGTAGGACTTCCGAAAGGCAACTGCCTTCCGTTTACTTTACACATGCTATTGTACCCAACTGCTTGAAAAATAGTCGAAAAGAAGAAAGGCAACATATCATGACGGAAGGTTCTGCTTGTAAAAAAGAAAAAGAGAGGTCGATTTGTTCTTTATCGAGGAATCAGATAGCAAAATCCCCTTGAACTGAATGGAATTCGTTCATACAAATATACTATGCTTGGTTTCGCACGCTTCTGATAACATGGGAATAAATACACTAATATGGGAACGGTTCTTCTCCTATATTTTGCAGTATTTAAAGAAGAATATTCAGTTACAGAAGTAGGACGTATTTTACATCATCTTAAATCCCAATCTTGACCCTAACATTATCTGAATATTTAAAATCTCGAAATTTTCAAATCCTTCATGCAAAGGAAAGGCCAAAGGAAAAAAAAATATATAATATTAAATACCGTTTTTAAATAAAACTACCTTTCGTATTTGTGTTTAACAAAAAAAATGTGTAGTTAAGAACACAAATTTTTAATCTACCTTTGTACTATTGAACATACTATAGCAACAAGAATCAGCGTAAATTCGAAGGACTATCGTTTAAAATGTCAAATAAAACCTGCAGGAATGAAAAAGATAAAAAGAAAACATACTCTTTCGATGACAGGCTACAGCAACCTGAAGTTAAATGTGGATTGGAAACGGGATCGTTAACCAGAACTGAAAGATGTATTTGACTGTGAAAATATAATTCCCAAATACACATATGTAATATTTTAGTGCTTAGATGAAGGAATCCGGTACTTTTTAGCATCTTTCGATATTCGACATGCCTTAGAAGACAGTAGTGGCTGTACATAGAGCTGAGTGGAAAGACATGATGACGCAGTTAACGCAACAAAGCTTGAAGTATCACAATCTTTATTTTTACGCATATCAAACCATCCTTTTGCAGACAAGGTATTTTTAATCATAATTGAATACAATAATTTCCATGCACACGAGTTTTAAGTTACGACGTCACCCTAAGCAAGTAAGCAGCATAGTGGAAGAGGAGAGTCTTGCCAGGAGGAGAGCGCAAGCGTAAAAAAAAAGAAAGAAAAAACTCTGCAATTCAGAGGAAGAAGAGAGGGAGTCAAATTTTGAGTTCCGTGTTAAAAAAGTTTTGCTTTACAATTGTTTTGATTGGACAAGAGGTATCTGCATTAAACGTTACGTAACATAGAAAGATCTCGAATTTGGGAGAAGAGACGAATTTAGAAAAAGGCACCAAATCTAGAATAGTTAATTTTGAGGTTACCATTTATTCTCAAGCAGCTAATATATATATATATGTGTGTTGGGGGGGATATTTTTTAAATTTGGCTTCAGAAAAACGGTAAATGCTATTTTTCTTGGGAAATCAAGGATTTATGAATTTGCCCCTAATATATGGTTCATGCTACTTAGTTCGACAATTCAATATTGTCCTTGATTGATCAGTGTGTATTGAGCCAAAATCACGCCCTAAAATCAAATCAAATTAGATAAAGTTTGAACGAAGTCGAACTGTGAATTCTGTTGGTAGGAGAAAAAAAGGCACGAAAATTTAGCTTTTGTAAAATAATGTGCAATTTTAAAACTAATGAATGGCAAGGAAGGGATGACTGATGAATTCTTATAACCGCCAAGAATGAGATAAACGTTTTGTAACCGCTTAGTCAATACTATGAGGTGACAAAAAACTTCTGTCGATTGCAAGTAATCTTAAGTAGTTGAACTTTTTTTATCAATAGCTGACTTGGAAAAGCAAACCTGGAGTGCATGAAATGCAAAGGAACAAAATGATAAAGCCTTTTGTCAAGTGGAGGGACATGATCTGCACTGTGATGGCAGGTAAACGGATAAAGGTTTACGATAAACCGTGGTGCTGGAGTTAGATATATTGCGTGTAATCATAATATCGGAAAACGAAAGAGGACCTTTTCGGTGAACTAAATAGCAGGTTCCCTCTGGAGCTCATTTTTAAAAGAACTTTATTTAAACCTTCTTCATAACTGTCACAGAGAGTCAAGGTAGCGGAACAAAACTACGAAGATTAATATTTCAAATAAATTGGATTCATAACAATCCATATAGGAGGCCGGTGGCTCAGTGGCTAGCGCATCCTGCAGCAACACCACAGATCTGGAGTTCGATACTCGGGCTAGGCAAGGTTGACTCAGCTTTTCATCCCTTGAGAGGGTCGACAAAATGAGAACCAATTTCGTTTGGGGACTAAACACTGGGGGGCCTACGATAGACTGAAGACTTACTCAGGTAAAGATGCCAAAGCACCCCGAGCCTACGGTCTAGAAAGCAGATATCAGGGTACTGTCGGCCATGGCTCTCTAAGGGCTCTTTGTACCCCGGAGTTTAGTTTTTAGTTTTAATAATCCGTATAGACTTCAGCAAGAATAGGACTTGAAAGGAGTTACCAGAGCTAATCTCTTAATCTAGTCGTTACACTAATTTTGGAAATTAACATGTGTCTACATCAGATGAAGCTGTTAAATATCAATTTCAATTGCCAAGAAACGAAATTCTCGAAGTCTAGTTTGTAGGTATTTCATCGTATCTTCCAATCAAGCAATGGTGAATAGAGATTTTACGTCAAATGAAAACCTGAGGAGATTTCCAGCAGATTTTAAAAAAAAATATTAACAAATTCTATCTAATTTTTAAATGGTGCTAGTGCTAGTGACTAGAAAATCAGAAATATTTGGAAAATAAATATTTAGTTAAGGGGTAAGAGGCAGTGCCTAAATCACTACAATCGGGTAGAAGGCAATGCAACGCATATATTATAACACAATGCGCAGTAGATGGACTAAGCAATTTTTGTAAATGAGTCAAAAGGATTTGTGAACATTTAATCACAGTTCTTAATTTTGGGACGTCCGTTTAGCGACGCCATGTGCGTTTTTTGTGCCAATGACTATCTGGCAACTTTTGTCAGTCTTTGGAATTACAGTATTTAGTTTTCCCAGTCTTTGGATTTACAGTATTTGGTTGTATCAGTTTTTTGATTCACAGTATTTGGGAATTGCAGAATGAATTACGCGTTAGGATTTTCTTTCTCATTAAAATTTAAATGTGTAATTGTTAAATTTCATATCGTGGTTAATAAGATACCTAATCACGTCTTTCTGGTTTTCTGAAACTTTACTAAAATTGACAGTGTTTTCAAGGGAGGCCTTTGTTTCCTTTTCATTTTTGTGCATTGTTCTTGCTTGAGCGCGTGTTTCTTTTCAGTTATTTTCCCCTTGAAGCTAAAAAAGAAAATCGGTTTAATCTTTAAAATTGTATTCCACAAATTTACTGATTTTTGATACCAATATATGTCGGCCATGGCTCTCTATTTGATACCAATAATGTTTAACAATTTTCTTCGGCGTATCCCTTTTGTTACAATTATATATGTAAAGCTCTTCAGCAGTTTAAAGTGGCAAATGTATTAGAATGCTAAAGAAAATAAGATAAGTTATCATCTGGTCTACTTTCAGACTACAGAAGTCAAAAGTCAAAGGTAATATTTAAATGAAAAAATAGCTTTTAATATGTCATCAAACTGACGATTACGCATATTTAAAAGTATTGCAAAAATAATCTCCGTTGCTTCAGGGTGATTCAGAACATATATTTAAGGCAAACTGAATGTGAAATTCAAATGCTAAATCCTATTAAACCTTAGAAAATGCTCTACGTAATCTCGAAGCACAAGTGGCTTGCTGAAGTCCATAAATTAAATTCAACCAGAAGAGAAGTATATATCAGCGTGACAGACAATTTATATTGCAAAAAGCTGTCCAAGTTCAAGAACTCTGCGTTTATTTGCAGTTTTAACTAATTTGCATCCTGGAGTGATTTGACGAAACTAAGAGATAAAGTATAGTCAAAGATAATATAAAAAGATAACTCGGATAATTAACCTAAAATTTCATACATCCATATTTATTCAGAAATTGTAAATGTAACTTGGAAATGAAATGGAAATTTAAACTCTTAAATTCTTTAGTTCATTTGCATAACATAATATTCTTACAGATTTCGTACATAGACAGATGATTTTAGTGCAGTTATGTGTGAAATTGTTGTATTTTTCTGTGTAATTTAACGCGAAACAAATTTTAAGAGGAAGCTATGGAGGAAAAGTAAGAATACAGGAGCAAATGCGTTTAACGTTGAGTAAATGGTTATCTCAGTAATTTCGTGAGATATCGCTAAGCTGACAACTGTTTTGGCGACTTATTTTTTCGTCACATTTGGTGAAAATTGCCAAAAGTCCCCAAATTTGGCGACCATTTGGCAACATTGGGGGTTGGTCCCTGTAACACCGTAATATGCACTGAAATTAAATAAATGTAATTGACCACTATGTTAGTTGTAACCGTAATCCTACCCTCCTATTGCTTTCCAGTAGTTTTGAGAACTAGAAATATCTTGGCAGCCGGTTGAAAAGTATTTAAGGCCGAAGAGAGAGCATCTGCTCTCAGTTGCTTAGTTATTGTTGATGCGAGTAGTTAGTCCGCGTGAATTGAGATATCCGAGTTTGCTTTCTCTTTAGATGCGCTTTGCATTGCCTTGTGTTTAACGTTCTTATAGTTTGATCCTTAACTACTGATCATACTGTGCTATGCTGTGAACTCTTGTATGAGTATTTCTGCACAAACTTCCAGAGCATTTTGATAAAATAAATTTTTATTAACCTATTATTACACCTGTGGGCATTCAGTCTATTACGAACTCGTAAGCACCACAATATGTTTAAAAATGTTCTAAAAATAAATGTGTTTCTACATTTTTCCAGAATTTTGTATTTACATCAGCGCATTTTCAGAAGAGGGAATTATTTCAAGCTATAATCTAGTTCAACATAATAAAACATTGAACTATCTCCAGAAATATAACATTTCTCACTTGAAACCACTACGAGGTGATATTATAGAATTCATGCTCACAGAAATTGCAGCAGCTGCTAAGATAGAATAAAAAGGTTTCAAAATTCAAAAAGTAAATAAATACCCCAATATTTTATTTTTCGAATCTGAAGTACTTCCCCAAGATCCTTGGGATTCGAGGATTGAGATGTATCATGTATTTAATAAAAATCAAACCTCATGTTTTGTTTTTCGCATTTGTCCAAGTTTTTCTTCGATTATACATAAATTATTCTAACGCAATAAGGTGCTGTTGTATGCTTTGAAAAAACTGCGTTGTTTTTTACCGTAAACAGTACATTATTATTTCTCAATTTAGCATTGATTGCATTGATTTTTGAAAAACTGTGAGTAATTTCTACAGCCCTTCTATCTGCATATAATATTTAATAATCATAATATAATGAGCACACTGGCTCACTTCTTTATTGCAACTCATTTTAACTTAGACGTTTATTGCATTTGAAATTAAATCTTGATTCTTTTCTCTCTCTCTCTTTAAAGGAAAACTTTAAATATTAAAGATTAGGCAGACATCTAATTATTAATATTTCAATTCTCCCTTAAGTGATTACATAACCTTTTACGCTAACTGTTCATTTAATCGTAGAGGCAAAGCGTATTCAGTTCGCAGTGGCATTAAACATTTTGCCACGTTATTTATTTCTCATCGTATAACTGTCTTTTAAAAAGAGTACACATGGCAGAAAAATATTCTAGTAAAATTTTAACTAGTAAACTGAGATATCAGACCACAACGCTAGTCGCTTTTGGCAGCAAATAATGAAGTTGAAATTTAATTTTCCCTATACTTTAGCATCGCTTAAAAAAAGGGAGTCTTAAATTTCAAAAGGAAACAGAAAAGTGGCATTATTAATCTCATGTCATGCACGAATCATTTCATCATTCTTAATTCAGCCATAAGTGTAGCGTCCCAGTTAATAGGGAGGTCATTAACAATTGAGCTCATTTCCGTGAAAAAGTCATTTACCATCTTGATGCAAGTAATTAATCAAATTCTCTGACTACTAAATCCCAGAACTCGTCCAAGCAAATGCTGATGCATTTTGCATTTAAAATGCTTAAGTAATAATGCTCATTATGTCGTTACTCTAAGCATTGAAGCTGTATTCAACCAACTCTGTATCCTGTATTTTTGCCGTACAAATTTACTTCCCAGTATTATCGTGATTAATTTTAAAATAAGCACACATGCAAAGCAATGTATGTTCTATATGAGCCAAAGAGTCGGAAGCAAAGAATAAAATATTTCTCAATATCAGTGCATTTAAAATGCAGCTTTTACAGTGGAAATGGAAAAGTAGCTTCATTTCTAAGGGTAGTTCTGAGATTTAAAACTAAAATAATATTCTACAAATTCTGTACGTTAATGCTCATGGTTTAAATTTAACTTTATTGTGTGAATTTGTATTGCAATTAGAAATAAGATTAATGTTAGAAGGACAGAAAAGCGATGCTACACTGAAATGCCTATTCTTTCAATACTATAGACTGTTAAATAATGTTTGCAGAAAAGAAACAAACAAAAAATTTAAGCCTATAATTAAGGCTTCTCTTTAAATATAGTTATATTTTAAAATTCAGTATTCCGTCGGGGAACACGTTAAATTAATAAGAAAAGAGAATATAATGTTAATATTTTAAATATTACTTACCATCTTTGAAAATAAATTAAAGCGGAGTTTTTTATTGTTTTTATTGATGTAATTTGCTGGTACACTTAGAGGAATGCATACCATTCATCATAAGGTACAACGCTAAAAATCAAATTATAAATTCGGCTATATGTAAGGCTTCTTAGTTTAATGGAAGGAAAGTTTAATAACCACAATTTTAAAACTGAGTTTTCATGCAATTATTCTAATATAGCTCCTCATCAATCATTCTGTTTTTTACATTCAAGTCGCAAGGCGTTATCGCATTCTCCCGTGTTTCTTGGCGTGGTCAATGTACTCCAGTTAGTAGCTGGAAGATTCATGGTTCGAATCTCGGCAAAAGCGAAATTATGTTTCATGCTGTTTCCTTCGAAACTCCTCTACAAATTTCTACAATAAAATGTTTGGATAATTCCAGATAAACTCTGTGGGTTAAACACAAATTTCATTAACTTGAATAAAACGTCCGTAATACACACATTAAGGAAAAGCTGATTAGGGATAAGCCCTATTCTTCTAGGAGTTAAAGGCATACAGATCAAATTAATTAACCTTTTTATCGAAAAGTAATTTTTTAGTCTGTGTATGCCCTAGAACTAAGAATTGTATGAAATGTTTTCGAAAGGTAGCGCAACATAAATTTTGGAATGCAGGCACAGAAACATTGTACAAGCTTTCTGTGCTCTTTTTGTAATCTATATCATTGACATGAAACATATTCTCTCAGAAGGTTTATAAAAATAATTTTCGCTTTCTACAGTGTTTTGTAGTTTTATCTGTATGTCAGTATTTGATTAAGCCGTGCTCTAAGCGCAGGATATTACAGGAATAAGCAAGCGGGACACCAAGCGTTTATTTTATGGTGATTTCTGCTTTACTTTCCAAAATATGCTTATATACCAATCCTGACTTTTAGTGCATCCGTACACTGACGAGAGGCCGTTTATCGTGCCAGTTATTACTCACTTATGTTTTGCCCTTGTTCCGAAATATAATTGACAGTTTCGTTGAACACATTATGAAGTTACAGACTGTTTATCAAACACCTTCGCAAATGCAGGCTCATTCGTAGCTGGTTTAATTCTGCTATATGCTTTTGTATACACAAGAAGAGGCAGTAATATGGTGTGTCCTTTTCTACAAAGGTTTGGTATATTTGAGGAATATCTAGTTATCTCATAAGGGAGTAGGGAATATCTAGTTATCTTATAAGCGGAGTAGGGAGTGTGCCCAGCTATAAATTGATTTAAATGGGGGTTAATAGTGCACTTTTTCTAGCCTATCACTTTAATTAACTCCTACATTATTTTGCCTTGCCGTGCAGAGCTCTCTCAAATTTAAATTACATTTTTGTACCTCTTGCTTTTAAGAAATGAAGTCTTGTATTCATTAATATCGGATTCCGGAACAACAGTGAGTCAACGTCTTCATTTCCAGTAAATCTTGGACATGCCTTTAACTACCAAAGTAATAGCTGAATTTCGCTGTTTTCTTAGAAGGGATGAACTATTTGTGTTATTAGGGAAACGTGTTTGTATTTCCCTGTTGCATATAACGAAGAGAAAGAGCCTAACTGGATCTTGAGTTGGTTGCCTTTATTATTAATTGCAATTTCTATTGCCCTATTAATTGGTACAATTTCTACTTCATAAACAAGATTTTCTGAATGAAGGCGAACAGCTTCCCCAGATTAATAAGATGCAGGGAAATGTTTACGAGCAAAAACACATTTTTAAATAAATTTTCAAAATATTTATAGAGTGCTATATATGTCATTGTCAAAATAACAGACGAGCATATACTTCACAAACACTAAATAATGAAAACTACTCTAAAATTAATACAAATTCCATTTGCTGCGTTACCTCAAGCAGTAAAAAAAATTAATTCCGCGCCCAGCAGAAATATTTGCACTGCTGACAGAAACTAATTACTTGATAAATGAATAAATACGAATGAAGGATCGATGCTCTAGTTATTTTTAGAAACAAAAAAACCCATTCGTTGCAGGATCAAAAGAACCTAAATGATGAAGAGGACCTGTTCCTTAGGGTGTTATTTAAGGTGTTCTTTAAAGTTAGTAAAAACATTACCGTGAAACACTTTGGATTTCAAGCAACCCTGCAACCAAACTTTGCTTCGAATGATTCCATGACAGTGCTTCTATCACCAGTAACTTTAGGGGAGAGAAAAAATAAGCAACTGGAAATTAAAACTGCTTTCTCTGTCTTTAATAAAAATTTATTCTCGCCTGAGACACGCAGGTGCGTCGTCTTGCATAAAAATTGTCCTACAGGATAAGGCAGGCTCGAGGGGGGTTGAAGGTACGCAAGTCTGATGGATTTGACTCCAAGTGGACTCCAAGTGTTGATGGACTTGAGCGACTCCAAGTGGTAATTAGTGTAGGTTGCGATATAAAGGTTGTAGATTACTTACTTCATATAGAGTAGCACTACATTTATTATAAATTTATGAGGCTACAATGCATAACAATATTGAAGGCACAGAAACGATTATTTTAAGTTATTGTGCTCATTATGTGAGGATTTTGCCAGTGGAAATAATCTCTACAATCGAAACTTTAAGAGCACTCTGAGATCTTTGCCTTGTCTAAGACAGTTTGTAGACTAAATTAATCAAGCGCTTTTAATTTTTCCTTTGTATTTTACGTCCTCTGATTCATCATAGTTGAAACGATATCGGAGGAGAACATGATCGTTGGTCTGTCAGCCTCTCCGAAATCGAGAGGCTTTGGTTGCAGAGTCATTAGGTTTTTTTTCGATAGAGACGTGAAAATTTGAGCAGTGCCTTCGCTTGGATTTGAGCCTGGACCTCTTGAATGGGATTCGAGTGTGCTACCGTTACACCAAGAAGGCATGCAGAAAGGAGGGAGAAGATGAATTATACACTCCCCCTTTTAAAGGGCGGCTGGAGATTAGGAGACCCAAACGCGAAACAGTGGTGACAAAGAATCACCATCCACCACCTTTAGTTCTCTACCACTGTAGAGTCATTACATTATTTTCATGCTGGAGACGTGAAAAATAAACAGTGCCCTCACCGGTACTTGAACGTGGACCGCTCATATACACACCGAGTGTGGCACCGTTACACTGCGAAGGCATGCAGAAAGGAGGAAAAATATAACTTACATGTTTCCCTCATAGCCATATGAGAGCTTCGCTTGCTAGCTGGGCTGGAGGCAGCGCTTAGAATTAACTAACCTTATATGATGACAGACGCAGAGCAAATCGCTAAACTCTGCTGACACTCTCCGTTAAGTTATGATTCTTGTAATGTCAAGCGGAACCATAAGTGAACAAATTATTTCTTCAACAATGTCAGAGCTTATCATCTCACACCTTCTGGTCTAGAACTATGCAACACAGAGTGATCCTCCAACTCATTCAGTAAAGAATAACCTCCAATGAGTATTGTTCGAATCCTTAGCTGACACAGCAAATAATGAAAACATTTCAAAACAGTTCAAATCGGCATATATATGGTAAGAAGCACTTACACACACCAGCTAGTCAACGAACTTATATGAGTAATTCAATTATTCTAAAAATTCAATGTGCTCATCAACAACCAAACTAAACACATGGATTGAATCTACAAACAATGACCGACTAGGTATGATGAACATGCAATAGCAGCCAAAGTAGGCATTAGCATAAGACAGTGGCGCCGCCAGCAGTGGCAGAGCTTGCGATGTCGCTTGCTCCAGACAACAGAAGTAACGGCACCATGGGTCCCAGGAAGGCGTTGCTAATCTGGATAGCTAGCGTAAGGGGCCTATACCTACTTACTCAGGGTAAATAATAGGTGGCTTCCTACACTTATACCTAACCTACCTACCTAACCTAACCTCCTAATAACTACGCATAAGCCTACCCATTAAATTTACACAACACTCTATTACAGATACTTTCAAATAATGTGTAGTCAAATGTTTCCAGCATATATTTAACGTTTTCTCTTCTGTATATGCATAATACTTAATGTTTTTTACCTACGAGCCTGTATTTTAATTCTATTATATTTTAAGTGTACTTTTGTATTTGTATTTGAACTTTATTATATATATGCATAATTACCATAGCAAATAGCAACAACAAATGTCAATACAGTAAAGAAAATGAAATCTGCCCTTGTCTGGCCATGTAAATGCTGTTGTTAAGATCCTAAGAAACTCCCGAGGCGGCCTCTTGAGACCCCAGGGAGTTGTTTCTGGTTAGTGGAGGGCGCTGGACCCATGCCTGTTTACCTCTGTTAAACATCAGGCGTCCCCGTTATCAACCAACCAACCAACCTCCTAATAACTCGAACACTGCGATCTATGGGGTCCGCACATGTAAATTTTTCATCTTTGTGTGGTCGTCACTGACTTATGTACAAAAGGATAAATACAGAAGTCGCAACGTCTTTAAAAGCAATATAGAAGAATATTTCTATTAGAAGAACGTACCAAAGTGCTTTGAGGTTTGCAGCTTTTACGGAAATAATTAATAGCACGTTAAAGAAACAATGAATGAACTAATAAACACCTCGAGTACGTATATGTTCTATTCATAGCCCAAAATGTTTTAATAAGGCGTTTATATCGAAACTGATTTTTTTCCTCTTGCGATTAATCACATAATTTATGTCTAATATAAGCAAAAAAAAAAGACAAGTAATTACTCATACAAGAAATAATTCGTAATTATTTGAAACAGTATAAAAAATCATGGTAGACAAATTATTCAACCGAAATCAAAAGGTACTAAAGTGAGTTAATTTACCTGTTTCATTCAAAGCCCATATGTCAGCCATACTATAGACATTACTGTTGTACTGGAAGGATTTACTTAGACATACTGGAAAGCCGACTTGTGCTGCAGGTGAAAGAACGTAATCGTTTAAACAAAACTGTTGACAGTTTAAATAAAAGAAAGACCATTACCGAGCCATTTGCAATAGTATAATTCAAACTTTGAAGCAAAGACAGGTTGCATTTGTGAGGGTATCTCGAAAAAAAATTTTCCGCAAAGGTAATTAGACGCATTAAAGGATACGATAATCTTCCTCTCTGTAGGACGGACCCTTCCATCTCCATCCCACCGAATCTGTCCGAACGACTCCGAATTCCGGTTTGGCCCAGAATATTCTCGAAGGCAGACCAAAAGCTATATAAACCCTGCCTGCACGCGGAGTAGCAGTCTAGTGTCGAGTTGGTGCTCGAGAGTATCGCGAGTTGGTGCATCGACAGTGTTCATCGTTGAGGCTATCTTGCTCATCTCGAGCTGTAACATGGAGAGTCCCGAGAGTACGTTGAATTCCGACAAAAACCGAACCGAGTCGGAAGCTATACTCTAGTGTTTTGCCTTGAACCTTTCTTCGCCTCTATAGCCTGATAGCTTGAAGGCTGCGTTGCGGATTACGTCTGCGTGTTTGTTGCAGTTTTTCGACAACTGTAAATGTGATTTCGGAACTGTCCCTGGTAATACTGGCTAAATAAATTGTGTTTTGATTCTTCATCAAGTGTTGTTCTCAGTCACTCCAAATCCACGAACCCGTAAGAACGCAACATTATTTTCGGTTGCAGAAATTACTAATTGTTATGAATTTAAAAAATTTCATGCAATTACGAATAATTTTGTATTAATGAAAATGAATTTAACTAAAATGTAAATAATCAGTGAAACTAAGTAAAATTATCTGATATTAACAACAACTATAAGTAATATAGAAAGATTTGTGTAATGGGAATTTCTTTCCATGTTTATAAAAAGTACGACATTATACGACAACTGGATGTGATCACAGCACAGGTCAATTAATTGTTTATCTTATGGGTAAAGCATTTGGTCCCAAAATAAGTGCTAGTGTTGGAATTTGAGGAACAAAACGAAATTTTCATAAGCGAGTGATTTTGGAGATACTAACACATCAGTAGAACCAAAATAGAATGCACCTAAAAGTGTGGGGATGCACTAACAATTAGACTAACATTCTCTATGCATTTAATCATATGAGAGTAGTTGATGAAATAGATAGAAAATTATTTAATCGAATATTCTCTGTTCGTGAGAATTTTCGCCTCCAGTGAGAAAATATTCGATATTGCGCATAGTATTTCTTACATCAAAAGTCTTGTTATTATATTGTATCTATAGATAGTAACAGGAAAAAAAAATTCGTTACTTATAGTTTTCCGAAGAAACCTGTTTTCGATACCATGCAGATTTGAAAAATAAACAAAGGAGTACGAAGCTTAAGATTCTGATTGATGTTAAGTCATCCTGTATGCCTTCAGTTTATAAAACATTATTTATTTCCTGCTTCTTCTACATTGCTCAAACATTGTTCGGGCTTTTATCCTGCCCAGTCCTTTAAGTTTCCTATCCGGCGATCTGGAGCATCGCCGCGTATAAATATTACTTACAAATTTCCTTAACACGTATTTAAAAATTACAAATTTTATAGAATTAAATTAGCAAGTATATGTCCGATATACAAAACTTTACCTCCTTTAATGTTTTTTTTAAGTTATACTATGTTCTTGCAAAATTTTTTGCAAAACTAAAGTTTTGCAAGAACATATGATTTCATAACAATAATTAAATACCTATTAGATAAGAAATTCAAAGCCGTTTAATGTTTAATATCATCATTCCACATGATATAATAAAGGTGCATTCAGAGTGGTATTTCAAAGTTATTAAACTTATGAACATGATAGCACTTAAATTAGGTTTCCATGCATGATAGCAATGGTTAGGTAATTTAAATATGGCTATCTGCCAAATAGGGCTATCTGCCGAAGGAGGCGGGATAGGAAAAACTGTGTCGTATTCGAGATAAAGGTAGAGGAAATCGGGAAAACACGCCTTACACCCATCTCTTTCACCTGGGTTCGAACCCGGGCCGAATTACTGGCATTCAATAGTCTTAACCTCTCGGTCACTTGGCATGCTAACAGTGACTAAAACCAACATAGAAAAAACTTCGGAGAAATTTATAAATACAATTTATTATTTACGCTACTGAAAAAAAAAATGTCTAAAAACATTGTCTGATATATCTATAGGATAAAGATTCATACGTTTAGCCTTCATTTAAGGAGCTAAACGATTGTTGTGGCGACATTCGATGTTTATTGGTGGTGGCAGATTTCCTCTGTTACCTAAGCAGACTAATATATTGCGTTAATTATTACCTTTAAAACTCTTTTGTGTAGAAACGAGATTTTTTTTCCTGGTATGGAAAAATTAGCATTTGAGCTTAAGTTCATTTCTTAACTTTTGATTGGCCCACATTCATTATATCCGTGTTCTATCATGATTAAAAAACTTTAGAATTCATAAAACTATACTATGGTAGACAGATAAACAGCATAGTATATGAACGAAAAATATTTATTTTTAATACTTCCTTAGGTTTTTACACAAACATAACTTATCAGTACCTGATAAGATACTAAATTCCTTGAAATGATATTAGATCATAAATAAGTAGTGACAATCGGATTGTCTACTCGAGTTGCTAAAATATATGAGAAGAAATGAAGCGTCACGAATTAGAATTAAATGCCGAGTTCATCTCTAAAGATTACCAGATCAATACTAGACGCCAAAAAGAAGTGAAGAATTCAGCTCAGAATCTTGAAACGAGCATTTCTTCTTTGGACTCACACTACCATATGTTCCGTACTCAAAAGAATAAATTTTGACAACAGCATAAAACTTCCAGTGTTCACTAATTTTGTTGTGTATTTAAATCGCAAGAAGCAGTTTTCAATATACTTTGAAGTCCCATAAAATCACTCAAGTGAAAAAATCCACATATAACCCCGAAAAATAGATTATAGTGGAGCAAATGATATACTCTATGTAGCAGTTAAGTTCATTAAACCCTTATCAATGAGTCAAGAATTAAAAAATTTTCAGAAATAATTTAGAAGTTTCTACCGAATCAAAAAAAAAAAAAAAAAAAAAAAAAAAAAAAAAAAAAAAAAAAAAAAAAAAAAAAAAACGCCAAAGCGAACCATAAATTAGCAAAACAACAATCTTGTATTTGCCGTAAATTTAGTCCAGATCTCAATCGATTTCAAGGACACACAGGTACAGATCCCTCTTCATCAGGAGCAAAAAGCAACTCGGACTTGCAGATATAACCACTTCTGAAGAAAGATATGTATCTGTTTGCTCTCGAAATGGATTAAGATCTTGACTAAATCTACGCCAAGCATGAGGTTATTGCTTCTATCGAATGTTTATCGCTCGCTCCACTGGGGCTGCTCAACGTAGACAGTTTTTCACCAGAGGTTTCCTTCAGAATTTTCGTTAAAATGGTATCATATGTTGTAGGGTTTCCTTTAATTCAACTAACCTGTTCAAATTGTTGTTATATTTCCTGAACTCCTCAACTTCCCCTCGCATTTCCTTGCCAGAATGTAAACTTAAAGTTAAGTAAAGTGAGTATTTAAACTGATGAATATCTGAGTTTATTCAGAGCGTGTTTTCGCTAGCTACGCCATTTGTCACGCCTGTTATGTTTGTTGAGTCAACCAAAGTTAGCTGTAACTTAACGTGCTAATCCAACACTATTCTATTTAGACTTAAACTAATTTAAGTTCCACGGCAAGGTGTCAATGTTTTTGTACGTGTCTTTCTGTTCTTAAGTGGAAATAATAAAGGGTTATTTTCACCCTTTTTCTGCGCTTCGCGCCTGGGCTAGAATTCACCAGGATTGATCTAGATTACTTTATACGGAAAGGAGAGATAGATCTTATAATGTACAATGTAATATACACTGGTGAAATAAATTAAGTGAATTTTCATATTTGATCTACGATCTCTAGAACTACTGGACAGGTTTTAATAAGATATGGTGTGAACATAGGTTGATGTAATACGAACAAAATAAACATTCAACAGTTATAATAGACACACATGTTCGTGCGTAACACTCATGGGAGTCTGAGGGTCTTAAAAAGCGGTTGCAGAAGACACAAAAGAAATGGGTTAATAGGGGGTATGGTCCCCTCTTACAACCATACAGGCCTCGCAGCGTGATGTCATACTGGAAACAAGACAGTTTATCAGTGCATGTGGCAATTGGTCCCACTCATTCAGCAACACTGTTTTCAGTTCCTGGATGGTTTTCGGAGGGGGTTTGCGAGTTGCAATTGCCGTGCCCAGAGTGTCCCAGACATGCTGTGTAGGGTTGAGGTCTGGAGACCTGGCTGGCCAATCCATCCGGCTAATATCCTTACTCTCGAGAAATTTGTCGACCAGAAGAGCTCTGTGTGGCCTCGCGTCCTGCAAGATGAACTCGGGGCCCACTGCAGCCCAGAAAAGGCGAACATAGGGCTGCAAGACCTCATCCCTATACCTCACACCTGTCACAGAGTCTCTGTCAAAGACATGGAGAGGTGTCCGGGAATCCAACATGATGCCTGCTCAGACCATTACACCGCTACCGCCCTAATTGTTGATTTTCCGGACATTGGAGGGTAGGTAGCGTGTCCCTGGCTCTCTCCGTATGAACGTACGGCGAGAATCGGTGTTTAGGCTAAAACGGGACTCGTCGGTGAACAGAACGGTCGCCCACTGCTCCGTACTCCAATCACTATGCTGCCTGCACCTTGCTAATCGGACTCTCCTGTCCGCAGACGTGAGCGGGACACAAATAGCCGGTCTTCTGGCAAACAACTCTCTCTCATTCAGTCTTTTGGGAACAGTCACCCGTGTTACACAGGCTCATGTGGCTGCATACAGGTCCTGAGAGAGCTGAGAAGCTGTAGCCTCTCTGTTCCGCCTCGCTAAAATGGACAAATAGCGATCTTCTCTGGGTGTCGTAGCTCTTGGACGACCTTGTCCAGGCTTTCTCTCTATAGATCCAGTATCCTGAAACTGTTTCCATAGGTTACAAACGACGCTAGGCGTTAAATTAAACTCTCTTCATATCTGGACTTGCGATTGGCGTACCTCTAGCCTCCCCACAGTTCGCCACCTCATTCCATCATCTAAACGGTGGTGGTTACTCATTTTTACTGTTCCGATGTAAATTTAAATGATTGTTGCAATATAACACCAAAAAATTCCTTGAGGTGTGCTAGCGAACGCAATTCGTCTTACCCTCCACCCGCTTATAAAGCCTGTTTTTCTGCTGGCTCCGCCTACACACACGTGTACGCTTACGTATATGCCATAAAAGATTTGCATTTTTATCTAGAAGCAGTGGTTTTTCCTTCAGTTCAGTTCCTTTCATGCAATCCGATAAAATATGCAAATTCTCTTAATTTATTTCACCAGTGTATAACGCGACACATTTCAAAGAAGGATTTTACATCTGAAATTATCTATTCTAAATAAAGCTAAAATCAGTTCATGAAGCATGTGATTCTTAAATTGAACGCACTTTTAAAAAGAATGTAAGTCTGATGAAACAACTCATTATGATTTGAATGACTGGGTAGCTGGAGCAAAGTTTTAATTAGCGGCGACTAAACTACAGTCTGTTACTTTAAAATAGCCTCATCAAGGTCATAATGACTTTCCCCTCACTTACGATCGTATCGGGCGTCTTCACCAACACGGAGAGAAGATTTAGAAAATCAAAGAATAATAATCTTTTTGGCAATAATCGTTGAATTGGTTACGATGCTAGTAAGAAGTAAATACCTACTTATTCTAATAGTGAGTTAAGTTAACAGAACGTAGTGGATACATTTAATGATTTTGCTTCGCATTCAATGCATTAAAGCACGTTTTCCACGCACGCTATTTCATAAATGTCTATACGCAGGATAAAAATAAAATATACAACTGAATGTAGTTATAACAAAATTATAGCTAAGAAAGAAATGTTAATTTTTTCAATTATTCAACAGTTTAACATTCATAAATATATAGATTTTATACAGCCTTACCTCTTCCTAAATATGATACACAGGTTCTTTCATTTTAAATTTTTAAAAAATGTGTTTTTTCTCAAATTTAAATAATACATTATAAGGTAATAATAAAATAATAATATATTATAAGGTCATGTATTATTATCATATTATTTAGTCATAATATATTGTAATATATTATGTCATAATATTTCGTGGTGTAGTGGTCAGCACCCTCGGCGCGTATCGAGAGGTCCGAGGTTCGAGTTCCGCAAGGGCATTGCTCATTTTTCATCAAATCATAATGGATTAGGATTTTTCATTAGGACATTAGGATTTTTCATAAAATCCTAATGTCTTTACAGTGGCGTCCGAACTAAAAAGGTGGTGAATGATAATTCTCCAACACCAGGATTTGGCGATCAGGTCCCTAATACCCAGTCGCTCTTTAAAAGGGTATATAAGGTATCTCTGCCGCCTTCTTAGCATGCCTTAGTGGTGTAGTGGTCAGCAAGCTTGGCGCGTATTCGAGAGGTCCGTTGTTCGAGTCCCCGCGAGGGCGTTGCTCATTTTTCATGACTCCTGCTTTAAAAAAAATACCTAATGTCTCTATAATATAACATATCTTCTGCTACTAAATTAAAGATTGTTAATTCGCGACCGTGATTTAATTATACTTAGCACCCTTTTGAATTTAATTAAAATATTTTTATTAATGGTTGAAATTCCTATTTATTTCATTCTCTGTTTTAAATCTGAAATACAAATCTATTATTGATTCGATTCTGTGCGCGAATTTAAAATCTGCTTTATTACATTAATTGTTAAAGAAATGTTAAATGTTATATCGAAGAACGACATTAATCTTCTAGTCATGAGGGTAGTCGGGAACAGAAAACATATTTCCCATCATCTTAGCAACTATGGAAATAGGAAATATATTCAAAGAATTAGGAAATGACTAATTAACCTACCGTAATATTAATTTATTCGGGTTTGCCTTAATGTGGCTTTTAATCGAACTCTGCTTTAAATAACATTCGTACCAAAGGGAAATCATGTTTCAAATCTTTTGATTTGCATTTACGTAAAATTTAATGCTAAGCAATCGCAGTTAATCGCCTTTTAACCATATGGGGTGCTACAGTTGTTTATTCAAAATGTCATTAAATAACATTTGAATTGGTCATTTAGAATCTCTTGGTAGTTCTCTACCTCAAACGAAGCAAATGTGAAATGTAACGAAATTTTCTATTGGAAGTAAATACATGGAAAGGTTTATATTTGGCTTAGTACACAGGGATAAGAATATTTAATAACACAGACTCTCTGTAGAGCAGAATATTTTAAATGGATGGAACATATAAAGTGCCTATGTTTGTGCATGTAATGTATCTTTCTTTTAATGTAAAATAAGCAAGTCAAATTTATTATTTAATTTAAATGAAATACCACTGAAAAGGAATACCTGTAAAACCATAAGGCTTTTATACATCCAAGGTTACTATGATAATAAGTACCCTTAATTATTTTTACATTTACTAAGATAAAATTAAAAAAGAAAAACCCTGAAAGATTTCAGATTTTATATTGCTCCCAAAGAAGCATTTCTTAACGTTTTGTGTGTTACCTTTATTTATTAAACGTAACATTCTTTGCACTTGGACCACATAAAATTCAATTTAACACCAGTATCATAAAGTTTTTAAGATCATCATATCTTTAGAATTTCCGATACACAGTCTCGCGCGCTGAAGATAAAAATGTTTTTTACAGCACAGTGTTGCCACTGCTCGCTTTGAAATCGTTGAGTTTGTTAATCAAAAATTTGTTCAAGTTTTACAAAAATTTGAAATAGAAAATAAAACAAATTCGAAATTCAAAATTCGGGCTTCCAAGTGCCCATGTTCGGTTGGAGGACTACGCTAGTCAAAAATTTGATGGCTCTAGGATTAATACCACTGTATTTTCACAATGCGAGAAACATTCATTAAAGTGAATCAAGGCAGAAAGGTAAACGACGCAAAATGCCGTTTTGAGATTCAGCTCTTTAGGTTTAACACCCCTTTAGGCTAAAGATCACATTCCTCCTCCTTTCGCAACAACATGTTTTAAAGCACACTGAAGAATTAAATTACCTGCATGAAAATTGTTAAAAATATAAATGTGATGTCACAGAATTTTATTGTAAGCCTATTTATTTTTGAAAGACATGCTTGGAAAACTGTTCAATATCCTTATGTCTTTCAGTTAGCCTGGAATTTAAGCAAAGAGATCTTGCGCATTATTTTGAAATTGATATTTTTCGCCTTCCAATGGCAGCATCATAGACGTTGGCCACTACTAAGATCAAAAGTAGTGGTGACTTTATTATAGAGCACCTAACAGATGAGCCACCTCTGGCCTCTACGAAGAGACAAACAGTTACAACAAGCAGTGCTCAGTTTATTACAGGGGCACTCAACAGATGGGCCCCCTCTGCCCTGTACGAAGGGACATACAGTTTATTATAGAGGCATCCAGCAAATGAGCCACCTCTGACCTCTACGAAGGGAGAGACAGTTACAACAAGCAGTGGTCACTTTATTATAGAGGCAACCAAGAGATGGGCCACCTCTGCCCTGTACGAAGGGACATACAGTTACAACAAGCAGTGGTCACTTTATTGTAGAGGCATCCAGCAGATGAGAGACCTCTGACCTCTACGAAGGGAGAGAGAGTTACAACAAGCAGTGGTCACTTTATTATATGGATATGGATATGAATATGGTGAAGTGTGGTGGACACCCATTGTTTAACCATTGGCAATGTGGGT
>KK113792.1:0-12662 GCA_000611955.2 Stegodyphus mimosarum
CGCAACACGAACGAAAGACACACACACACAGACTCTTTGTTTTATTATATGTAGAGATTTCCTATTTTGTAACACTTCAACGAATTTCTGATTAACAAACTAAACGATTTCAAAGCAAGCAATGGCAACACTGTACGGGGAAAGGGGGGGAATTATCTCCAGCGCAGGAAACTCTGTATCGGAAATTCTAAAGATGTGCTTATTTTAAAATTTACGTAGAACATGATATTTAATAAATAAAGGTAACACACAAAACGTTAAAAAAAAAACCCTTTGGGCGTAATTTAAAATCTGAATCCTTTCAGATTTTTGTTTTCCTTTTCTTTTTTTATAAATTTAAAATTCTAGCAGTTAATGTTTAATTTTTAGAAAATTTTAATGGTAAAACCTTCGATGCGTTAGATAGTAAATTAAAATTTCATATTACAGTTTTATTTACTAACTAATTAAAACTAGCTTCTTAGTGGAATTTTATATTTGTCGTTTAAAAATTCTGCTTTTATTCTTGATTAAAAAAAAATGTTATATTTACCGCCCTATTGCTCATTTCAACTGACAACAAACACTACGGCAACAGTCTTTATTTACACTTGTCTTTGATTTCCCAATACTAAAACATCGCACGCACGCAATTTTGTCCAAAGTAAACATTTGTTTAAAGGATATTGTCACGGAATGTGTGTTTTGATCAGTAATTTAACTCTCGTCTTTATTTCCAATCTCGTTCGACCTGGTAAGTATAATCATACGGCATATATTTCTTTACATTACTACAATATCTCTGAAAGTGGCAGTTAGATAATTAGTGTTTCTCGACACGTTTTATTCAGTTTGATTGTTAAATGCTACACTTGTGTAAACTGCAAACGACTTTTGAACCATAGAACTTTTTACTCTATTGAGAAAAAGCAATAAAGAGACCAGTATATTAACGATAAAAGCAATTAAAAAAACATTATCCTTAGTTGTGTGTCATTAAAAGAGACAAAACTTTGGAATTTGGCTTAACTGCCAAATTTCTTAATAGGTACGTTATTCCTAATATAATCAACTCTTGTTGTAATATGTCGCACTCAGTCTATCTCAAGATGCGCGAATGCACACTCCAAAGCAAATTCATTCCAGAGATCTACTGCTAGTAAAACGTATGTATTCTTTCTAAAATATTATCTTTTTACTTCCTTGTACGAAGTAAAGGAAGTATTGCAATTGCGAAAAATTTCGGATGTTATATTTCAACGAAATTATCCATTTTGACCGCTCTCGAACCCATTTAGACATTTTTTTGCGTGACATCTGTACGTAAGGACAGAACAAAGAATTATTTTTTTCAAAAGACATTCTAAAATGGATTCAGTAGGGATTTTTCGTGACGTCTGTACGTACGTTTTTGTGTTATGCGAACGTTAAAGCGTTTTCAGTTATATGTACCTAAGTACGTTTTTGAGTTATACGAGATAAGTACAAGTTATCAACAATTTAAAAGTTTAAGTGTCGCTAGGCCTAACGAGGCCGGCATTTATTTACGTTTGAAACTCTTAGTAGAATAGTGAATTAAGTCAGTTGGTGCGCCAACTTCAGTGTCTTTTTGCCGAGTGGGACCGAACGTAAACTTTCAGTATCCTGCACGGAAAAATCTGTCTTCCTGCCCGCTGGTCGAATTGCTTGTTTTTCCGAAGAAGCTCTAATTTTAATTGTAAGAATATTTTGGCTGTTTTTAACTGTGTTTTGTATCTGGTGTTTTATAGTTTTAATGCAGATGCTTTGAGCTTTTATGTCTTTTTGCCTTGCCGCGGAGTGAGACCTGAATTAATTGAATGAGAAATAGATCTCTAGTGAAATTCGAGGGAATGAGTTTAAATGAAGTGCAGCAAGAAATGTGTATAATGCAAGGAAGTCATGTTGGTTCAACATTACATATTTTTGCAAGATAATATGGGGCAAAATATTGGACAGTGTTAAAAACCACAATTCTTTCTGGCGTCTGTGGTCCTTTTTCGTATAATGAACACAGATAAAGAATTACTGTTCATTAATTTTACTTAAGATAACAAACATCCTAATTAGGAAATTTAATGTAATGAAATTTTAAAAAGTAATATATTTATTCTAGTTTATTTTTGATACGTTAAAATGATTAATGCTAGTCTTATTTTTATAACAATAAGTTTCTTTCTTTGATCTTTTTCGATGTTATTTTCGAAAAATTCGCAAGGCTTTGTTGCATAATTAGAAAGAAAAAAGTATTTTACAAGAGAAATAATATACTATATATATATATATATATATATGTATATATATATGATGATTGCTTCAGGACGTAATGTGTCCCCGTCATCGAAATCTTCAACAACAACAAAAAGGGGGGGGGCTGAATGAAACAATGAGCAAACATCAGTACTGTCGATATATATACTGAAAAAGAGAATAACAGAATAAAAATAATATAAAAATAGTAGTTGAGACGTTCTGGAGGAAAGAATCAGATCCGTATTTCATTCTCTGTATTTAATTGTTAAACAATAAAATGCTTTTAATACAGTGAAAAATAAAAATAATCTATCCAAAATTATATTAATAAATTATCGCAAATAAGCAAAACTATTTTATGAGAAAAGCTTTTGTTTTACTCAATAAAATACTACATAACAAACTTCTCTCAACCCCCCTTTTTCTTGAGTGCTTTAGATATTTATTCTACGAAATTTTAAAATTTTAATATCTCACGCTTGAGGTCATAAAACATGCGTGCATTGTTATAACAATTTGAGTGCACAAATAACATATGCATTGGTTTCATGAATCTTTTTAAATATAAAGTTCGTTAAATTCACACAGTATATAAAGAAAAGAAGAAAAGAAATCTGATTTTCAAAATTCGGGCTTCGAGATGCACAAGTTCGGATGCAAGACTACGTATGTTCAAGCATTGGTAGTTCTCCGTGCCTTGCTCTTTCCACAAACACACATACAACTCCTTTCATTTTCTTAAATAATAATATAAACGGATATCGAATTTAGCACTTCTTTAAACCAAAGTACCATCCAATTAGGCTAAGTCACCGAGTGGATAAAGCCACTGGATAATGGTAATTCGGCCCGAGTTAATATCCCGTCTAAAGAGCTACCTGCACTTGCTTATTTGTGGTTTTCCCTGTGAGTAATGAAAATATGAGTCAGTTTCTTTCAGAAAAGCCTTAAAATATTCTCCACAGATGCATCTCGGTTTTACACAAGCAGTCATAGTGTGTTTTTACGTAAATCAAATCCAATCTGTTATAAAGTCATCTACGAAGGCACTCCTAATTTTTGGTAAATAACTCCAGTGGGCTTTTCCCCAGTCCAATAATCCAATCAAATCAAGAAGTACACTCCTTAATCTTTTGCTGAAATACCAGGAACGAAGCTTCCAGTTTTCGCACATTATCGTTTTTTAACCGCGTCAGTGAAGTCGTCGTACAAATAATATCTAGTGTGCACTGTCAGCGGAGACAACAGAATTTAAACAGTTTATTATAATACAGATACAACGTTGGATCTTTATTGACACGGATATTTGAAAGTAAAACAGGCAGCCTGCAAATTTTTAATAAAACGAAAGAGATTGGTTCTCTTTAAATAATAATTGGTTTGGTTTATGTGATTATGGCAAACCTTGAGGGCTACATGCCTATTAAGGTTAGGTTAGGTTAGGTTATTCAGTTATGGCAAAGCACACGAGGGCTATCTGCCTAAAGGGATGCCTTCGTGGAGGACTTTCTAAGGGAAACTGTCTCGTATACACGTTACACATGGCGAAAACCACGAAAACGCCCATGCAGCCAGCCCGTTCGCGGGATTCGAACCTCGGACCGAACTACCAGTGTTCAGACAAGCGCCTGGCCTCAGCCACCACCCCTGTTCTCATTGGTTGCCATTTACGACGTCAGGTTGAAGAGATTTCATTATCTGTTTCGTTTAAGTTAAGTGAACTTATACTGATTTGGTCTTGGCTATGTATAAATGTGAATTTGTGGAGCTGGGGCTCAAGCTTTTGGCGTGCAAAAATGCCGCAGGGAATTCATTTCGTCGCTATATGACATCACACGTCGTGTCCAATAAGAGCTTGGGGTGGTGGCTGGGGCCAGGCGCTTGTAGTGTTCAGCGTCTTTACCGCTCGGCCGCTGGTGGGCACATGCCTATTAAGGAGGGATGCCTTCGTGGAGGACTTTCTAACAGAACCTCGCTCGTATACACGTTACACATGGAGAAAATCGCGAAAACGTCGATGCAGGCAACCGGTTCGCGGGATTCGAACCTTGGACCGAACTACCAGTGTTCAGAGATTTTACCGCTTGTCCGCTGGTGAACCCCTTAAATAATATACTTCTCCGTGAAGATTAATGTTACAGGAAAGTGTTGTAATAAGACATTCTATTACTTTGTTTCTAACTCACTTTCAGTAACAGTTTACTTATTCTATTTATTGATTGTTTTTATTTTTCGTTATTAATTTTGTTTTAAATTTAGTTAATATCATTATAAAGTCCAAAAATAAATCACAGAAATATTTTATTACTATTTTGATGTAATTTGTGCTTATTATTTTAAATAATAATTTGTTACTGTAGTATGCAATTTGATATTTAGTAACAGTGATATTATTATTATTCATAATATAGATATTATGAATAATAATAACAAAGACTGGATCAGTTACATTAAAAAAATCTGACGTGGACACCACGTGACTTCCTATATGGCCTATTAAATTATACACATTTTTAGCTGCACTTCGTTTAAACTTATTCCTTCGAATTTCATTCGAGATTTATTTCTCATTCAATCAATTCAGTTCTCCCTTCGTGGGAAGGCAAAATACATGAAAACTCAAATTCCATTAAAACTTGTAGAATGCGGAAAAATCTGAAACAGCAGATACAGTTAAAAAAAGTATTTAATAATTAAAATTAGAGTTTCTAGACAAAAAGAAGAAATTCTGCCAACGGCCAAGACAAAATTTTTGGTACACAAAATTGAAAGTTAACGTTCGGTCCCACTGGATAAAAAGTCACTAAAGTTGGTACACTAAATGTGGCAATTTGATTAATTATTATAATAAGAGTTTATAACATGGAGCCGGGTAACAGAAGGACAATATATGTATATATATGTTTGATGATGACGATTGCAACAAAAAAGGGAGATGCACAACTAGCATTTTCATATACAAAATTCCAATGTTCTACAGCTAGTTATTCTTGAGTTATGCGAGATACATACATAAGTACGTAGAGACGTCGCGAAAAGAGTGTGTTCTGGATCCATTTGAAATCTTTTTTGCAATCCGTTTTGAGAGAATGAGTGCTTTATTCTGTTGGTACTTACAGATGTCACATAAAGACGTCTTTCAAATGGGTTCCAGAGCTGTCAAAATAGATATTTTCTTTAAAATATGACACCTGATATTTTTCGTGATTACAATATTTCCTTTACTTCGTACAAGGAAGTAAAAAGCGTAATTCATAAAGATGTCATTTTATTTCGGCATTATTACATAAATTTGTCCTAAAAGACAGGAAATTTAACGTGCTATTATGAAAAAAAAAATTTTAGATACTAACACTTTTTATAGTGTCGATTACGTCATTCGCAGTACGACAAATTATAAAAGTTTTTTTTTTTTTTAATGAAAATGGGTTGGGTTCTAAAGGAAAATCGTCTGCCATATTTTTTAAATTTTATGGCATTTATTTGCATTCAATTCATTGGTTCATTTGTTTGTGACTGCAATTCACACATATTTAATTTGAAGCATTTCTAACAGGATTAGGTTCAAGCTATAGTAACATTATACAATAGTAATATTGAATATATACAATATTGATCATAATCAATGAGCAGTTTTCACTTATGTATACCTGATTACTGGTTGCATATGAACAGAAGTACTGACCATTCTAAGAATTTAACATTTTCATTCGAGAGAAAAAGCTTAATATTACTATTCAGAGGCGTGTGGTGATTCAAAAGACTGCCCGAGCAGTTATAAAATTCAGCATTTTCAGCATTCACAGTCTAATGCATAAGATTTGAGACATTTAAAGTGAATTTTCTAATCAGAAATTAAAACTGTTAAAACTGTTCCAAACGACTTTCCTTTTATTTATTTAAACAGTGAATTCTTAAAATGCAAAAATGCTTTTAAGAACTTAAGTAAATAAAAAATTTAGAATAAAGATTAATTATATATGGGACATGTTTTAAAAGTAAGAACCGTTTGGAAGTAAAAAAGAAAAAATTTCTCACTAATAGAATTTTCTCACCAATTTTACTTTTGTGAGAAAGCCTGTACCTCACTCTATTTTTCTACATAATATTAAGGCTCTTTTCGTACCGAACAACCAGTTTTTTAATTCCTTTTTCATAGAAAACACTCATTGCAACACCGTTCGTTTTGACCTCACCACCGTCGTTTCGGCGAAGACCGCCCAGATGCTTCTTCGAATGCAGGAACAGGGAGCAACCACTGGACGTTAGATCGGGATTGTATGGAGGGGGATCAAGTTGTTCCCAGCGAAATAACGCAATGAGATCTTGAGTTTATTTAACCGCTTGTGAACGAGCAGTGTCATGAAGCAAAACGATCTCCCGTGCTTAGAATGCCACTCTTTTTGTTTTGGATTGTACGGTGCAGTTTGTTTAAGATTGAGCAGTACCTCGTAGAATTTATTGAGTCACAATGAGGCAAAAATTCCACAATCAACACCCGGCGTTCTGGCTAAGATCTATACTTAGACAGACTTGGCTAACTTAGGCTCCTGGCTTCAATAGAGTGTCTTCACAGGGCTAGCCACCGACTGTTCGGTGGTCCGTCGAGGCTCGGCAGAGACCGTAAGGGTATTCTCAGGTGTGCGTCTCGGGCTGTCTTGTGTCGCTACATCTTACTGTGCTGTTGGGCTGGTGTAATAATCGTGTATGGGCTTCATGTCCGGATCAGAGCCCTTCTTTAATTTAATGTCCCCAAACACGGAAGACATGATTTTCTGGATTGAAACTGCTCGCTTGGACTTCACTGTCTTGGATGATGATGAATACCGCCATTCCACGGATTGTTGCATCGATTTTGGTGCAGCGTAAGCCACCCAGGTTTCGTCGCATGTGAGCAATTTAGCTTAAAAAATCCTCAGCTTTCTCACTGTACAGCTGAAGGAAAGCTAAAGCAGTACCTAAATGCTTGGTTTCGTGTACTTCTGTCAATATTTTACTATATCTGTGATAACCGAATGGAAATTTTTAATATTACTGAAATACGTTATTTCTCACTGTTGCCTTATCCTTGTACATAATACTGATATGGCAATGTACGTAATTTAGAAAAATGTTACGTACGTAATTTAAAAAATTTTGCACTCTTATATTGCTTCAATAGTTTTATTGAACACAGACATTTTTTTTTTTTTTTAATCTTAAAACTACTACTTAATTTCCGTTTTAATTTTACGATTTAACAAAGGAGCCTCAAATTATAAATGAAAACAGGAAAGGAGAAAAATGCATTTTTTGTTTTGTTTATTTACAGATCTTAGACGAAGGATTTACTCAGAAATGAAGTTTCTAGCATTTGCAGTTCTCATGTTTGTCAGTTCCATTCTTACTGTTTGCTGCGAGAAAGCACGTTTCAGAGAGGTGTACAAAGGCCATAAAAGCAAGGCTCTGAAGGAGTATGGCGAAGTGAAGAAGTCTTCGGTTATACAATGTGCTACCTATTGTATTCAGGAAAATAAATGCTACGGCTTCACTATGACCGCGTCCAAGACCTGCAGACTGTTGAAGCAATTGCCAGATACCAACGAGTGCCCAGGGGACAACTGCCTTGAAATCGAAGGATTCGCAGTTTACATTGTAAGTTGATTATTTGTTGCCATAGAGTGAGTTTTATCTGAGCAGGTAAATATAAAATCTGCCGAAAGATTCTAATCACTGAAAGTACAAACGGTACAGAAAGCTTATGTTATGCAAATTCGAACTTAGTATATCCGTTTGTTAAGCCATGCCCCTTCTCGAGAATAACGCAGATTTTTTAGTGGGAATTCCACTCAAATTATGATGGATGCATAATTTGAGTGGAATTATGCATCCATCATAATTATGGTTTATAATCGAAGACTGCAATTTTTCTATAGTTTGGTGAATCTGTAAAAATCTAGAAATTAGACTTATTTTGAAAGTAGTTTATTTTGGAAGTAGAACATACTTTGTGCTTGCTTTACCCTTAGGAGCGTAAGAGATAAGTCTTATCTGAATTAAAAGTTTAGTCATAATTTTAAGAGTTGTCTCATTAAGTCAGTTAAAAAATGCAGTCAAACCCCGCTGTAGCGAACCAGAGCAACCCCCAAATATAACAAAAGAAATTTTTGCTCCCTTCCACTTAATGTTATCATATTTATAATTAATTTTTAGTATTTTTCAAAAAATAAAGTTACTGTCAACATCTTGTGGGAGATATGATAATGCTAATAATTCTTTCTGTGTGACCCATCAATAAATTTGTACACTATTTTTTGACATAATCCACTTTTTTTATCAGATTGGATACAGCGAGCCATCAGATATTGAGGACCAAATTTTCGGTCCTTTGAAGTTAGCGGAGTTTGAATGCATTAAATGATAAATTTTAAGAATCTTCGAAATTACTAACAAAATTATGCAGCTATTAATAGTTTTATTCATTATTAATATCATTATTATTTCTGTGGCTTTCATATTCTCATTATTTTTGAAAGTATTATTATTAGCTCATTATTACTTTCATTACAGGCTACTTCAAGCTAACAGTTTAGAAAACATCTCCTTAAAACTGCATAGAAAATCGGTGATAATTATTGAATAAACTGAAATGCCTCAGTTCCTCTGAATCCCATGCAAATGAAAACGCAAGTTACCTGCTGGAAATGCACTGCTGCTTTCAGGACATCTTAAATACCCATTCTGAATGCTCTTCGTGATTAAATTCCATAAAACTTGAGTGACGTTTTTGCCTTAAACCTCAATGTGTGATTCTGTTATCATACCCTTCCTTAGCTCTATTTTAATTTTCTTCAAGTTCTTTTTTTTTTTTTTTAAGATTGATGGAAAGAAATGTAAACTGAATCTTTTCATAGACTTTACCTTTGTATTCAGTAAAATTTACCCTTCAACGAGCTCGCATATATTAAAAAAAAGTAATGCGCGTAACTCTTAAAAATGTTTTACCTCATCTTTCCGCCGTTGCATAAGTTTATGCACATAATTAACAAAGAAATAATCTAATTTTATAAAACACAGGGATTCCGCGAAAGAATTTACAAGCCTTCTCTAAGCCAAGTAGAAGAAAATACCAATAGCCATTATACAAGGACTTGTGGAAAGCGTGCTAGGAGGGTTGAGGCTGTAAATGCTGATCGTGGAAGCGGTACCAACTATTGAGCAATTTTCCTTTTTCTTTTTCATGACAGGTGCCCAAATACGTATTGGTAGATAGTGATAAGTGATTCAAGTGATAAGATTGGTAGATAGTGATAGTATCAACAAGTTTTTCAAATCTGCGTCACACTGACGAGTATACATTTTTTACTATCTAATTTTTGTATACCATATGAAGAATATTTTAAATAACTAGATGATTGTTGAAATATAATCACAGTTTATGAGCTTTGAAGTAAATCTGATAAATTAAAGAAATATTTATGTTTAAGAAATTACAGTTTTAAAACAATTTGATAAATCAAAAAAAAAATTATATTTAAAAGATAACAGTCTGTAAGCTTTAAAGTAATTCTGATAAATATTAAACATTTAAGCAATTGAACAAACAATTTTTCAACGCAAATTTTGTTTATGAGGAGTATTTAAAATGTTACATTCTCATATTTGCTAATTCAGAATTCGCGTTTTCACTTATCTGCATATCAGTGTTGTGGAGAAAAAGATATTTTTCAAGCATTTGGTATGTTTTCTAGAATCTTTAAGAAATGTGAAGTGGCAACAGTAACATAGCTGAAGTACAGCTGCTCAAACACGTCCAGTGCTACATTCCGTCGCATCTGCACGCTCATTTCTTGCCATGAAATTAGGTAACACAAACACGGGAATGAAAACTATCATTGCGGAGTCTTACGTGCAATCCCAGCTTACAGAAATTCTCTCAAATCTGAACTCACAACCCAGCTTAATAATCACAAATATATATTGGTGGAAATCGCCTGTTATCAGTAGGCAGTGATATATCATTTGCTTCTGTAATTACATTCTTTTTAAATTTGCTTCCACTCTTGCCTCTTCCATTCACAGTTAGCTCATTAGTATTGTACACTCATGTCCATAAATTAAGGCTAATGGCAGCTCCGGCAAATAAAGGCTCAGAACCAAAACAAATGTGACTTATTCATAAAACTCATTTATTAAACAAAAAATAAAGAACAAAAAAGATGGTGTGTGTATGATACCATTCGTAAAAACTACGATTTTTGCTCCCGGAAGCAAATACTAAAAATATAGCTCGTAACATTACATGGTTAGTATGATGGTTAATACATTGTATGTCTCCCAGACGATGAAATACAGTCCGTACAATGCCTAGCCATGCTGAGTATCAAATTATCGAGCTGATCTTGGGGAAGATTACACCACTCAGCAAGCAATGCTCTCGTAAGTTCCGATAAGCATGTAGGAGGTGCTTGACGGGCTGCAATTCGTTGGCCAAGCGTGTCCCACACATGTTCTGTTGGATTCAAGTCAGATGAAAATGCTAGCCATTCCATACGAGTGATATCCTCAGATTGAAAGCATTCCTTTACAATGTTTCCACAGTGAGGAAGGGCGTTGTCATCCATAAACACAAATTCTGTACCCATGGCACCCCTAAGCAAACGCACCTGTTGTTCCAGAATGAAGTCCCGATAAATTTGGCACATCATGGTTCTGATATAAACATGCAGATCTGTTCAGGAGCCCAGTTTAATTCCACCACAAACGAGCAAGCCTGCACCACCGTAACAGTGTCTTTCAATGATGTTGTCTTGGTGGTAGCGTATGCCTAGAGTTCTCTATATGAAAGTCCGACGGGAATCAGACTGTAAGCTAAACCTGAACTCGTCGAAAACACCACGCAAGCCCACTGGGACGATATCCACATTGCATGCTCTTTATCCTAGGATATACGCTGGAGACGGGGAGTTGTCATATAAACCAATCTGTCCCAAACGTCTGTACGAGGTTTGCCTTGAAACTTGCGTACCCATGGAAGAAGATAATTTGAGGGACAGGTCTCATGCTGTGCTCCGTCTACTTCTTTTGGCAGTTACTGCCAAATATCGATCGTCATTCGCCTCTGCAACTTGGGGCGACCTGTACTGTAATGTCTACTGACATTTCCATCACTTTGGAATTGTTACCGAAGCCTAGAATTGATACTTTGGGCTCTTCCAAGTTCCTCGGGTACTCCTAGCTGAGTACGCCGACATTCCAGGCGGCTGATAATTCTACCACGTAAAAAATCACCCACATACGTCATCTGTGTCATAACTATTCAGTTGGGCATTGAGCTGCTTACAGAACGCTTGTGAACAATTTTACTTCTTTACTACCATTCCTTATATACACTTCTCTTACACTCTTGTCATTGTGGCGCACTATCGGCATCATCTGTTGGCTTTCTGTGATTTGCATATTATTCTTGAAGATGTGTGTGATTATTCTACAGGTGAAATTTTTATTTTAGAGTTCGATTTCTACATGATTCTGAGTTATCCTTAATTTATGGACATGAGTGTATTTGAATGCTAGGAAAATGAATCGTTCTTATTTCTACCATGCTTAGAAATGTAGTTTATCATGCTCTACACCAGTGGTTCTTAACCTTTTTAAGCCGCGACCCAAATTTGAGAAATATGTTCATGTCGCGACCCAAAAAAAAGTCAAAATTTTTTCGTTGCTTTATTTTAGATAGTATTTTTAAAACATCTTCAATCCTACGATGATGATTTTTTTTAACTTACAAATTTTTTATTTATTTTTTTAATAATAAAGATAAACAAAAGTATATTTCGATCCGAGGAAAATTTAAATAATAATCAAGTGTTTTTAATAATTTTTATTGACCAAATTAAAATATATTTATAACTTTTTGAAAATAATTGACATTTTAACTTATTCCTAAAAAAAAAGAAATATCAATACATATGTTAAGTCTTTTAAATTTTAAATGCAAGTCATTCAGTTTTAATGAGAACCTTGTGCTTGAATACATTTTGAAAGATCTTCAAACCTCGGTTGAATGCTTGTCAAGGAGCACCTTATATCTATTTCAGGATTTAACTTGTTCCGGTAATTGTTTTTGATTACACACAGAGCCGAAAAACCAGCCTCACACATATATGTTGTTGAAAAGGGCAATAATACTTTTAGGGCTTCTTTAACAATTATTGGCTTTTCGGTTTTTAATTTTAACCAGAAAGCACATAAAGATTCAGCGTTTTTGTAGAAATTGTATCGAAGTGCTTGGTCACTTTGTATTTCTATTAATTGTTCTTGAAATTGATTAATATTAACAAATTCCTCATGCAAATCACTTACATCAAAAGTAAATGGCATTCGAACCCAATTATATTTGAAAACATCGTCTGCAGGGAAATATCGATCAA
>KK113792.1:14332-38986 GCA_000611955.2 Stegodyphus mimosarum
GAGCGGTAAAACCGAGGAATAACTTGTATTAGGGAATAACTCTTCTAGGAGGTGTTGGTATTACTTATTATTTGGTGTATTACTAACTTTTTTGGTTCGACTCAACGCGACCCAAGAAGTATGCTTCGCGACCCAAAGTTGGGTCGCGACCCATAGGTTAAGAACCGCTGCTCTACACTATACTAAGAGCTGCGTTTCTTCTACTCGAGTTTTATGTATGAAATTAAAATGTCAGAATCCCTTACTTTTGTAGGTACTAGAGACAGAGAGAGAGTATATAATCTAATGTATAATACATTTGATATTGATTTATTTAGTAATGTAGTACATAATGGCTCTGCATTATGCAGAATATTTTATTATTTATTTAATATTATCAACATCTTACTTGTATAATTAACCAGTTGTACTTAACATTAACTATGTTATGCTATACTAATGTAATGGCAGTGAATTTTTAGTAAATAAATTGCTCATTCTTTAGCCGCAAAATTTCGCTTAAACAGAACTTTGATAAATAGAAAGAATATACCTCAGACACGAAATTTATTAGAAATTAATGTCATCTGAAAACTTTGTAAGGATTTATATTTATTTTAAATAACCAGTTAAATTTAATTTTGAGTTACTTTCCTATAAGCCTTCATTACCCTAATTGTCAGTGCCAGAATATTTAAATTTGGTAGCGCGCGTAAGGAATGAAAATTCCACCAGTGGGAGAAAGAGTTTAAATGTCGATGTTCTAGTAGGGAGAGTTAGAGAGTCTATAAAATCTCTGTGCGTGATTGTAACTCAAGCTTCGGCTTAGCATTTATTATTGGTTAGATGGGGCTTAATAGCTATTATCTTGCTGCCACTAGACTCATCTACGCGCTATAGGATACAGGATTGATTGAGTCCTGTAGTTCAATTCTACTACTTGTGAATATCTCCAATTTTGAGTTTTGATTCCACTGTTTCAGTTAACGCCGAAGCAGAGGCATAGTATGTTAGCGTCAAGTTGAAGCATTGTAAATAATTTAAAGAGTTTAATAGAGGGAAGTTTTAACCCTTCTTCGGTGCAGTCACTGTTCTCCAGATTCTACACAACAGATAGACAGTAAGACGTTACAACTTAATTAATATCAACTTAAAACTTAACTTGATTAATACCTGTAATCTAACGGGAAATGGCAGCAGTAATAAAAAGTTTTAAAAAAAAGAACGATTAAAAAAAAAAAAAAACCCTCAATCGTTAGTTGGAGATTTTGCGGATTTTTGCATGAACATAACTTTTCCTCTTTTCTCAGAGTAAATTTCTTTATGTTACTTTTTTATTAATTTTGGCGTGAAATTCTTTTATGTAGTGTTTGTATTTTAATTAAATTTACCCTGTTAAATGCACAAGTTTTTTTTTTCAAATTTAAATTTTGGCAGTTACTTAGAATTTTTAGATAGCCAGTAAAACAATGATACATATCAAATTAAATTCGAAATATGAGACACTTCAAACATTTTTCTCATCATGCTAAAGCAATTCTCTTCGATGATCCTTAAATCACAAAATCAGGCTATAAACCTCCTTTTACAGAGTCTTTGTAGGCAAAACGATTTTTATTTTTGTGATTTGCTAGATAATTTAACTAACAAACAACAGCATTCTTTAGTGAAATTTTTTCTTATCTGCTAAAGCAATTCTCATCGATCATCTTTAAATCACCAAATCATGTTATAAACCTTCTTTTATAGTCTTTGTGAGCAAAATGATTTGTGAGAGCATTTAGCTGTTTCCATAAGCATCTGCATTTTTTAAAATTTAAAAAATGTGTATGACAAGAAAGTGTACTACTTTTTTTAAATGTATAATTTTTATATTTAATTTGAAATAAAACAAAAGTGTGATGTTCTGTATTTTGCATTTTTTATTCTATATTTGAAACTTTAAATACATTTATCATAAGGGACGAAAAAAGGTATCATGGCTCTAAAATACTGTTTTTATTAAACTTGGCAAGTATTCCAAACTTCAAGTATCCGTAATTCTACAAGTCCAAATATAGAGAAGATTCTAAATATCAATTTATTTTTTACACTTTTCTCGGCGGAGCGCCATCTATCCACTAAAGGCAGAACAAAACTATTTAACATTTACAGTAATATATTTGCCGTTGACGAAACGAAATTGAAATTGACGAAACGAAATAAAATTAATTAACTTTCATTATGACTTTCAGTTAGACATATGCTGCTTAATTCTCCAATAAGACCGTCTAATTTAATGCCTTTATTATTTTACGTGGTATTTTTATTCTGCAAATATGCGATAAACATTCCTTTGAGCTTTAGGTATCCATATGTATGGAATGGTAGATGTCTTTTCAGGTGAAATTTACAAAAACACGTTTTGATAAGTGCGCATTATCAACTATTCAAAACCTTTTTCAATAAATTAAAAATTTTTTTTATTTGTAAAATACCTTTTTATTCATAAATCTTAACAAATAAATCATTAGAAAAATTAAAGAGAAGATTTTACAGGAAATATTATTAACTCTAAACAAAATTCTTTTAATTAGAAACTCCTTTTCTGTGTTGCATCGTTTAATATTCAAATATTTAAATAAATAATATTTAAACAACATTTAAAATAAAATTAAATTAATTAAACATTTAAATTAAATATTTAAACAATTTCTGAATAATAAAATTTAAGATATATCTTTTTTATGATTAGGGTATTTTTATTATAGAACTTTAATTTCTAAAATATAATTTACTTACAATTTTGAAAATCTTTTATATACGTATTTTAATAAACTGTTCATTTTAAATTGATAAGAGTGAAAATGAAATATGTGATAATTATTGAGAACCTCAGTTTCCTTGTCTCTACCGCAGTATCATTTACAAACAGCCTTTCTTCGGCATCTGTTTTTTAATCATTCGTCGATAGTTAGAAAATTATATTTTGCTGTCTTAATATGCATTGATTTATTTGTAAAATAATTTAAAATCTGTTTTTCGTTTCAGTTGATACCTAAATACTAGAAACACTCATGGGTAAGTTAAAAATTGTTTTATTACGATAACAAAAGCAATAAAGCCAAAATATTCTGCTTAAGCCTTTAAATTCATAAGAAACTAGAATTAAAATTAATAAAATTTTAAAAAAGGGAATTCAAATTTCCATTTTGAGTTTATTCAGAGTTTTTCGTATCTTCTATTGTAATGTTAATTTCTTACGCAAACCCGTTCCATAATACTGCTACCATGTATCAAAAATCCAGTAAATAAAAGGCATAAAACCTGAGTGCCGAAATAAGAATTATCTACATAATAAAAATTACACTGTTGCTTCAAATGAGCACAGTTCTGAAAACAGGAAAAGCAGTTTCTTCCAGATGTTCTCTGTTTTGAGGTATAATAAATTAACAATCAGGCTAACTAAATTTGACACATGTAAGAACTGAAACTATTTGCCTGTATGAAAGCCAGTTGAAGTATTTTAAATGAAAATAATAATTCTATTTAATCGTAAAAACTATGCTTCATTTTTATAATATTTTAATACACTTTAATAATATGTAAGGAACTTTCTCTTTCTTACTGCGAGCCTTTATTATAATTTGATACAATTCCGAATGGCAATCAGAAGGTTCAGGGTTCGAGTCTGGCAAGGGTATCACTGATTTCTAATACATATCCTAAGTTGCATTTTCGAGGATTCTGATTCTTCCGATTCTTGATTCCGATTCAACATCGAGATCAAGGGTTCGCATATACGCGAAGAACGGGTGTTTGTAGTGTCTGAAAGGCAATAATCGTTTCAATTTTCAGGAAGACACTTTATTAAAGCACAAAACACATACACAGACATAACAACGAAAACATGCGTTTCACAATTTGGCACAAAAGGTACACACACACTCTCATTCTCTTTTTGCTGTATTGATTGATATGATTCTTATACGTTCTAGAAGCTGACGTCACTACCCCAGCTTCAGTTCATTTCAGTTCGTAACATCCTTCGCCCTCCACCCGTTGAGACTTGGGGAGAGTCTTAAATTTATAACAAGTGAATAAATCAAATCTTTTAGGTGCTCTCACGCACGTACCAGAAGAAATAAATCGCTCCATTATTACATCGTCAGGAGACGAACTAGTCTTAACTTCAGAAGGTCTCCAAGAACAGAATTCCCCCTCTCCCGGTTTATTATCTTCAGTTAATACTGTTCCAATTGCTTGTAACTCTAAAAGACCTGAATCCAGCTTCGCTAAGTTCTCAATCAGCAATTTTCCCAAAACATCAGTTCCAATCAAAAGCTCAATCTCGCTTTCTTTACAAAAAGAATCTGTTAAATCTATTTTATTTCATTTCAAGTCATCTAAAATTCTATAATCATTAATTTTTGGAATAAATCCACATATCCTTTTCTCGGAAAGAACTTCAAAACTGCAAGTATATGACCTATTTAAATCACTAACTTCAATAGAAAATAGCTGGTGTTCCTTCGGTTTTGTTTCTCCCCCCCCCCCAAATAGTGAGTGTGCCACAGTTTCTTTCCGAAGGGGAGGAACCTTTAATAATGTCATAATTCTTTCGTTTACATAACTACTTTGGCTAGTGGAATCACACAGAGCCTGAACTTTCCGCTCTTGTCCTCGAGCCCGAATGACTATGCAAAGAGTTTGCAAGTAAACGGTTTCGCTTCTAAGGCAATTAGAGAAGGAATTCTCTAGTTTAGAAACATACCCCTTTCCTTGTTGAGGACACACAGCATCAAAATGGGAATTATTACACTGAGAACATTTCAACTTATGTTTAATGTTACAAAATTTGCTTAAGTGACCTGCCCTTTTAAGACATAAAAGACATTGCCTTTTCTCACTTAAAGTCATTTTTCTTGCCTTAAAACACTTGTCGCTGGGGTGAAACTTATCACAAAAAGCACAATTAAGGCGCTTTCCTGTATTATCATCAAGACTTATTAAGGCAGAGGCCGTCGCGAGTTCACTCACTTCTGTTTTTCCAGGAATAGAACTATTACTTTTAGAATGAACGTGAGAAAACCCGCTTCTTGCTAAAGACACTATTTCTACACATTGGACTTCTTGGCGAAGAAAGTTCGTCAGTTGTTCTAGAACTTTTGGTTTAATCGTTTCATTCGTAATTTCATCTTCTTTCCCAAGTCAGCAACACGTCCTCTGGAAGGCAGCTTTCCACTAAGGGAATTAGAAAATCACTATATTTTTCTTGAGTTTCCCTAGGCTTTCTAAAGCTCTAAGTTTAGATTCCAGTTCGTCGTATAAAGCTGCTAAATCGGCCTTGGTTCGCTTGGTCACTGCGTTCTTCATAATCATACTTAGTAAGTCACGGACGTAGATTTGGACGAGTAAATTGTCTCTCCCAAACCGTTCTTTTAACTGTTCAATTGCCTTCGGATAATTCTCCGCAATAGCCGGAAAACTCTGAATAAGACGTTCAGCTTTTGATTTTGGCTCCACAGACTGTACCAGATATTGCATCATGTAAAGACTTATCCAACACGGATCTTCTGAAATAAGCTCTAGAAAGACGAGTATTCTTTAGGCTCACCTGAAAATTTCTTAAACTCAATTTTCGGTAATTTATATTTTTGTTTCTCATTTTTAGCTGCAGAATCTTCTTGCAGTCGTTTTTCAACTTTAGCACAGATTTCTACATGCCTGTCCCTTTAAGTTTCAAGTTCTTCAAAATCATCGGTGTATAATTTCCCACTGTCTTCAGGCTTCAGCAATTTTTCAGCGATTGACAACTTTCAAGTCTCTGGAACTTCAGTAATTTAAAGCAGTAAAACGGAAATTTCACTTACATCAACAGCTTCTTTAAGCAATTCATTTTTAATTTTCCTCAGGCACAGAGTAAAAGACGTTCTCAAACCCTTTCTTTGCGCTTTCAACGCACTCAAATCCATTTTCAGTGAATACTTCAAATTACGAGATTCCAAAATCAAACCACCCTTCCACCCGGGGGCGCCACCTTCTATGTTGAGTTGATTCAGTATAAACGACGAATCACTTTTTAAATTGTTGCCATCAAATATTAGAACCCGGTTTCATATATAAAGAAATTAAATAATGAAGAATCTACCTAAATGTACATATGTCTTGAGAACGAGAATTCAATATCAGAATCAGGGGTTCGCATCTACGCTAAGCACGGGTGTTTGTAGTGTCTGAAAGGCAATAATCGTTTCAATTTTCACGCCGACACTTTATTGAAGTACAAAACACATACACAGACATAACAACGAAAACGTGCGTTTCACAATTCGGCATAAAAGGTACACACACACTCTCATTCTCTTTTTGCTGCATTGATTGATCTGATTCTTATACATTCTAGAAGCTGACGTCACTACCCTAGCTTCAGTTCATTTCAGTTCGTAGCATGTTTCTCGCATTGTGATAAAACATCGTTACCTAGAGCCATCAAATTTTGAATAACGTAATCCTCCATTCGAGTATGGACATCTGGAAGCCCAAATTTGTTTTATTATCTATTTCCTATTTTGTCAAACATTAAAGAATTTTTGATTAACAAACTCAACAATTTCAAAGCGAACAATGGCAACACTGTACGAAAAAAAAATTTTTTTTTTTGCCTCCAGCGCGCGAGACTGTCTATCAGAAATTCTAAAGACATGCTGTTTTTAGATATTTTTAGCTCAAAGGGCTATTAGCCCAAATGCTCTCGAAACGTGTAAGTATGTAAATGAAAAAAAAAAAAAAAAAACGCCCCCTTGGGGCGTTATATAAAATTTGAAAGTTTTAATCCCCCCTCGAGCAGGGTGTACATATTTTACTTAAGCAAACTATTTGTTTTCTTTTATAAATCAATATATTGTGTATAAGAGAAAAGCAAAGGTGCTAATGCTTTTAAATCTAAATCTACAAATTATAATCGCAATATAATTTCTTGAATATCTTCCTTTTGAAAATATTTACTAATTCGGGCATTATTTCAATCAATGAATCAGTGAATCACAAGCTGGGCAAGCGTATATTGAATCAATTACATAAACAAAGAAATGATAGAAATCAGTAGTTATTACAGATACGTTAATAATTCGTATGCGAAATTAAATGCAACGTTATGTTCACAGTGCATTTATGAAGCCTTGGGACTGATTTTTCAACCAATCCCAGCGAAACTGAACAGTGATAACTTGTTTAGTTATTTTCTAACACTATATCTTGCTTTCGTTAAAAAAAATCATCATTCTATAGAAAGAAATTCGAGAACAATTATTTGTTTGATTCATGAACCGCCGTTAAGAATTTATTGATTGAATGACAAGAAGTTTTTTTTTGCATAATCAGCAATCAGCTTACTTTCAGGCTACATTTCGTGCACTTTCCATATCCGATACTTTTACGGTAAAGAACATCATTTTAAGAACATTTAAGAAATCTGAAACCAATAACGACGAGAATAAAGACGGTTCTAAAAGTTAATTTCTTAGAAATATTCCAGAATTTCTGTGAACGTAGACTCAGGAAGAAATGTAATAAAAAGACTAAACTGGGAATTAATTCTTTGATCTGTATTCTAGTTTATTATGAATTCAATCACAAAACTTCTTAGGTGCAATGTGTACTGTAACAAGTTGCAAAGTCGTTAGCTTATTTTTGAAACAGGAGATATGAAATATGTGCAGAGCCCTCACTGGGACTCGAAACCTCTGGACCTCTCGAATACGCGCGTCGAGTATGCTTCCAGTTACACAACGAAGGCATGCGAAAGGCGAGAGAAAATGCCTTATGTATTTCCCCTTCTAAAGGGCGACTGGGGATTAAGGGAACCAGGACTAAGGATTAAGGGATCCTGGTGGTGGCGAATTCCACCACCTTTTAGTTCGGCGTCAGTTGTGGAGTCATTAGGTTATTGTTGAAGCTGGAGACGTCAAAAAAGTTCAATGCTCTCGCACGGACTCGAACCCTGGACCTCTGGAATACTGGTCGAATTACAGCACGAAGGCATGCCGAAAGGACGGAGAAAATACATTATAAAATTAAATCCAAGGTGCACACGGAAGATGCGATATTTTATAATTGATCACTAGAGAAAACGATAGTTGGCAAAACAAGATAATAATAATAACTGAATGATACGACTGAATTCAGTATTTTTATTACATATACAGTATAATTCTTATACATTCTCAGTGATTATACTTCTTGCTGTAAAGTTATTATTTTTCTTATAAAATTTACCTAATATATAATTTTTTTTCTGTTTTAGAATTCTTAAGCCACTGATCTGCAGAAAGATCTCATGAAAAAGTAAAGAACATGTACGCCATTTATTCTAAAGGTAAAGAACAGGTTGTTGCCAAGTTTATTTTAGAAGTTCAATAATAAGTTACCGACACAGAGGTTCAAATGCCAAACTTATTTAAATGGTTTGCTTGCATTTTATTCTTGCTTCTTCTTATTATTATTATTATTTGCACCTGCATTTTATGAATGAATTTGCCACGAATCCATTGTAAGTTGTACGATACTGTACAAAAGCATACTATAATGCTTTTGAAATTTATGCTTGTACTTTCGAAATCATTATACTTTTATATATCCGCTATTTAAGAGAGATTTCACACTTTCCCTCAGTATAGGCGAACAAATAACATCAAAGATATTTATTTATCTATAAAATAAAAGCATTTCTGAACTCGGTTTTACAGTAGCAGTTATTCAAGAACAAATGTCAAATATAATGTTTTTTATTCGGCCATGTTTAGAAAAAGAATATTTAACGAAATAGAGATACATTTAGGCAACGCTTTTATATCTATACTCTTCTCGATAATTGCATGTAATTAATGGTAAAGGTAAATTGATTTATCTTAAAAACAAATAACTTTTTTTAAATTTTATTTTTATTTAGCAGGTTAATGATAAAACGGCGAGATGCACTCGGATACCAGTCCTCGAGCATTCTTTGAATTAACTTCTAAATTTTATTTTTAACATTCTATTAGAGATATAATTTCTTATCCTAAAATCAGAAATATAAAGTACTTAAAAAATTTCATGCATTTTCAAAGTAGTCCTGAAGGTATATCGATTTTCAATGTTATGTTTATGTTATGCTTTGGGGATTGTTATTATATACTCTAAGCAGCTAGATAAGATTTAGTCATTTCTAGGGGGAGAGCGGAGAGAGAAAAAAGAAACCCTCAAACGATTTTGTTTGTATTTTAATAAAATTAGCAAAAAATGAAAATAAAGAATTCGGTTACTTGTAACTGTTATAACTGAAACAGCAGGGCCTGATTAGATTGATATTTTTAATTCACTCGTGAATAATCGCCAGAATTTAAAAAAAAACTTTTACAACTAAATTATTGACAAAATTTCTTTTAACTAAAAAAAAAAAAAATGATTTGTGTTATTATAAGCATTAACTTTTTATTTTCGAAGTTTTATCTTTCTTTTTCATTCAGTACTGAATATGGGAACAAGTTGCTGGAATTTAGTTAACTTATTTTATATTATGCAAATGAATTTCATTCTACATGCAGATTTCATAATTTATTAACAAAATGTTTTAATGCCAAAAGAATCTTTATTTCTCGTACTATAAAATTCGCCTTGTTTCATTCAGAAAAAGAAAAAAGTTAAAAATTACGGTACAGTGGTACAGTGGATGTTAAAAATTACGGTTACGGTGAATGATATCTTATTGTATCGTATATGGTCCGGAGGAAGATGATACTTAGAATAAAATATTCTTTTTATCTAAAAATTATGTTACAGATTTCGAGTGTATGTCGGGTGCATCTTATTGGACCAAAAATAAGATAGATATTCATAAAAGCTTTACGCGTAACCAATATGACATTTATGTTTCCAGAAAGTCTTTATATGCGTTTTTCTAAATTCGAATTCTACATCTCCTTCACAGTTTTAAAGCAATAACTCGTTTTCCTTTCGACCAGAAATAGACCATTAAGACTCAATATGTCAAACTTTAAAATGTTTAAAATTAGGTAAAAAAGCAAACTCTGGCTGACACAGATTTTGAATAAAACAGATTTTAGAACCATCAGACATAGGTCATCTTATTTGCTCTTAAAGAAGATTAAACTTAGTCTGATGTTTCTCACAGTTTTATTTTAGATAATTCTGTTCAAATCCGTACCAATCTAAAGCTGCTTTTCCGCTTAATCTAAAATTGTACATTAATCTATTTTTCTTCCAATTAAAAATGTATCTCCATTTAACACGACTGATTTTTAATTACCGTTCGCTAACTGCTTGTCATTTTTCCTATTCGTCAGTCTCTTTAATGTTATTTTATTTAACACTTTTTAACATAATTTTATTATTGTAAACAGTTTCAAAACTTTTTGATTCTGAGAGAGAAAAGGCAAAGAATTGTTTTATGTTTGTAAGAGCCGTCTTTGTCCTATTTTTAAAATTTAATTTTTGAATAACATTACTTTTAATTCCAAAGAGAGCTGCTTCTGCTAAATTTTTAATGTATCAGCTTTAATTACTTTTACTATTTCTGTCTATGAGATATCGCTAGGTCTGAAATACCATACTAAATACTTTTTCTAACTCTCATCTAAAATGCTTTTTAACTTACATCGTAGTTTAAAGGCGAAAATCATTACCCGATAGTTATAGGTAGCTTCTATTTTCGAATAATTATATGCTCTATATTGATGCTCTGGTTCCTCTATGTAAAATATATGAACTACACAACTCTAGGTCAGTGGCGGCTCGTAGCTAAAATTAGTGGAGGTGCTGTTCCAAAAAAATTTAACCTTTGTTTTAAACCTGTGTAAAGGGAAACAAACATGTATAAAAAGAAAATTTATTTTGAAACTTCAATGAAATTTTACAAAAGAAAAATTAAACATTTCTTAATTACTTTAACTTAAATTGTTAGAGTTCAAGCTTTACCTATTCATTTAAAAATGAAATCCATTCTTCTCGTTTTTATTTGCGCGAAGAGATCAATAATTTTCTCCTCGATCTCTGGATGACAACTGAGGAAATTTTTCTATATTGAAAGCATTGCAAGCGCATGAAAACGAAAGCTCTTGAAGTTCACTTACAGTCACAGAATTTATTACTTGAGGATGCAAGGACATGGTTAAAGTTTTCTGTAAAATAAAAGAACCGAAAAAAAATGAATCAAATAGAATAGCTGAAAAATAATCTAACCAAGAATATGGTGTATGATTTTTAAACACAGCATACGCGGAGTAAAAAAAAAAGAACCAGCTCCCAACGATACTCCAGATTCGGCACTGTAAAAGCGACAGTGCTCTCTCCCTCTCAGCCTCGTACGCTGCTTCCTAAGAGCGCATGCGCAGAACAGCCAAATACCACACGCGCGGAGTAAGAAATAATCACGTTTCCAGAATTTCGGCACTGCAAGAGCGACAGTGCTGTTTTATCTCCCTGGCTCGAGTGCTGCTTTCTGTGCGCGCTTGCGCAGAACAGCCTTGTGAAGCGCAGTTCCATACAAAAACTTTCGTACCTTTTTCATAAACTGGAGGATGGCTACTGACATTAAGTTTAAGGATTATATATTGTAGAAGTATAAAGAAAGAATTAAAGAAAAAAAGGCTCATTATATTAAATATTAAAAATAATAATAAGTGGAAACAGGGGGTGCTGCAGTTTCACAGTGCTTATTACGAGGCGCCACTGCTCTAGGTTAAAGCTGACACGGCATTATTTCTTTTTTAATTTGCCCCAATGTTTTGTCATAAATAAACAAGCTAACCTTTCTTCCTCTGATAAAAAAGATACAATCTTCCTTCCCTTAAAATTCAGCTAAATGGATCGTTCCTCAGAAGGTGCTTCATTTCTATGCATATTTTCTAAATGATAATGATTTTGTAAAATAAAGATATTTTTATGTCGCAAGTATTTTGTTTATACGTTTTGCAGTGTAAAAGTTAACGGAATTGTACACCATTAACAGGCCGTATGCTTGTGTATAAAAAATTTCCAAGATAAAGTGAATGAATTCAGTTATATTTTAAATTAAATTCAGTTATGTTGTTTTACAAATTAAATGTAAAGCTTTGGAAATAAAAAGACCATATTCATTAGTTCTGTGTTAAATTTATGTCTTTAAATTTTGTAAGAATAATTACAGTAGAGAAGTATAAAGAAAGATATTGAGAAACTTATAAACATTGCTGAAAGAGTCATAAAAGTAGGAAAATGAACAGCAAAGTTGAGGTGATAAACAGAAAAAGCAACAGTTGACGTGATAAACAAATATTTGCGGGACAAGTGTTTCGTATATTCTTCTTCATTCCAAGCAAATGCCGTGACATCATATCATTTCTTGTGAAATAAATGGAAATTTCATTCCTAAGTATTACACGCATACACACACATACAAATATGTATAGAGATTCGCAAAATTAAGAACTTTGCCTGTTATGAAAAAATGTCCAGTCATTTGATTACCAATATAATTAATAAAAATATAATAACTTACACACTATTACTCAGAAGTTTCTAAGAAATATTTAGACCAATTTGATGTCCTAATTTGAAAATACATATAAAACTTTTAAACCACCACTATTTAAAATTTTTCTTAACATTTGGGAAAGTTAGTGTACCTCTAAAAATATTTCTTCGGCATACTTAAAATCGAAATCAAAGACATCCAAATGAGATCGTAAAAAGATCTGAACTGATGTGAAACTTTAGTACTTCAAAATTTTCATGCACGTTGCTTTAAGTGACAGCAAAAGGTTCACTTTAAGATTATCAGAAAAGGGAAATATCTTTACGATATTAAGAAAATTATAGAAGAAATTCAATTCTTATCTTTAAACCAATGATTCTCAAACTATGTGTGGCTTATAGCAGAGCGAAGAAATTCACTACTGGATTTCGCCGAGAAATTTACTACTGGAAGCCAAGAAAATTACTACTGGAATATTTCGTACTAAAAAAAACTGGATACTTACTTCCTGTAATTTAAGAGTGGAATCATAAATGTGTTGATTCAACGACAGGGAGAATATCTAAAAGACATTCTGCAAACCACTTAATTTGAAAAGTATCTATCGCTTTATCGATTAACTTGAACACGAATCTGAAGCGATTATGCCGGTGAGTTCTCATGAATTCAGAGCCCTTTTGATGCCAAAGTTCCATCTCATCTTACTTCGATTAAATGATATCTTATTGTGTTGCCATGCGATAGGACGCCAAAGGCATAGATCGACAGCAGGGAGCTAACTGAGCTTTGGGTATCTTTAAAAAATGAATAGGCCATAGGAAAACTCATGACTGTACGAAGTTGGATTTTTGACTGGTACGGGGATAACATGCAAATTTCATGAAAAGTTAATTCGGAACGGGAAGTGCGACAGTTATGACCAGCTCAATTCCAAAATTTCAAAAAATGTGCAAAGAAAAAAGGCTCCTCTTTCCACCAATTGAAAGTCATTTATTCGATGACATATTTGTCCGAAATGTGTACTTAATTAGTACATTTTATATGAACTGTTTTTCACTTTATAATTCGTCTTTATTATAACTTATCCAAAAGAACAAAGAAATATGGAGAAAAAGACTGTTCAAAAACGGGATAAAATAAAAAAGAAGGAAGAACTTGTCTTGATGTTGATGAACATGTTGATTTTTCCGAAGAAAAGTCGCATATCTTCTGAAGAGATAAAATCACAAATAGTAGATATGGTAGATCCCGCTAAACTTAAAACTGGAATTCGAAACATATGAAAAGTTGACGATGGAGGTCTTATTGTGGAATGGTTAAATGAGAATGGCAATGATGGATGAAGAAATAAAAGTGAGTCCACCATTAAAAGATAATTTGCAGAACAAATATCCTATGAAGAAGAAGGTGAAGATAAAATTGTCGGTGAAACGAATTTTAATTAAATTACGGAAACTTAATACGGTAAAATAAAATATTCAGAGATGGAGGAATTGATCTATTTTCCCAATAAAAGGAAACAATGGCCTATTATGCCGTGCGGCTGGAGTTCAGCCAGAAAAGTTCTAAGTCTGTAGTTGCGGCGGGAAAGATTAATTGAAAATAGGTTCGAGTAACCGTAAAAAATAACGAAATAGATGCTTTAAGTGTCAACATTTTGGGCATTTTCAATCAAAATAGGACAAACAGCAAATATGTCCTCGTTGCTCAGGATCGGGGCAAAATTATGAGAATTGACTAAAGACCCAGAATGCATTAAACGTAAAAATTCAAATTTGAAGTACAAATTGAAACTTGAAATAAATCATCCTGGTTTGGATTCAGAGTGTGTGTGTTTAAAAGACAAGTGAAATAGTTTGTTCGTTGAACTGCTTACGGTTAATAAACAACAATGATGGAAAAATAAATAAATAAATAAAATCCCAACACCAAGAAGGAGCTGTTCTAGGTAAACGAAATTTGGTAAGTGTGTTTATGCATCTGAAAGATGGCGTCTATTCAGATTTCGCGCTAGAGACGTAAGTGTGGCGCTAGTAATGTCACTATGAACACGCAAATCAGGTTTGCTTTAAACACGCGCTGTAAAATTCGTGAGCTTTATTTACCGTTGAGATTTGATGTAGTCAGTTGATGTTAGTCAAGAATGCCTCTAAGAAGACGATGACGCAACTATCAACAGCTCAGTGAGCTTGAACGAGCTCGTGTAATAGAGCTACGAGAAGGCGGATTTTCTTCCCGCGATACTGCAGGAAGACTTAATATGATTGTTAGCAGCAGCGGTCAAGGGAAGGTATACTGGCTCAAGAAGACCGGGTGCCGGGAGGCCACGTGGAGTTATAGTCTGGGCAGCAATTTCGTATGACAACAGAAACACTCTCATGGCAATCCCACGCACCTTGTCAGCAAATATATACATCAGTCTGGTGATTCAATTTATTCTGCTTCATTCATGAACAGCATTCAAGGGCTGTGTTCAAGGTGTTTTCCAACAGGATAACGCTCGCCCTCATACCGCTGTGTAACCTAACATCCTCTACAGAATTCGATATATTGTCTTGGCCTGCTAGATGAACAGACATTTCTTCAGTAGAGAACATATGGGTCATCGCTGAAGAGCAATTCCAGCGTCATCCACAACCAGTATCAATCGTCCCTGTGTTGACTGACCAAGTGCAACAGGCATGGAACTCCATCCCACAAACTAACATCCGGCACCTGTATGCACTTTTGCATGTTTGCATTCAAAGTTCTGGCGGTTACACCGGTTATTTATGTACCAGCATTTCACATTTGAAATAGTTCTCGCGCTTGCATTAGCCTGTGATCTTGAAAAGTTAATCAATTACAAATATTACCTAGGCAAATTTCCTTATTCTGTAATAATTGTTTCGTGATGTTTGGATTTTTTTTTTACCGTCAGTGTATTTATTTGTGTGATGAAATTTAAAGTGGTTAGGAATTCAAGAGGACTCTGTATGTGAACGTTAATTAAAAATTTATAATTTCAAATGGATCACATCCGCAAATTTGACGTACAAGTGTTATGAAAATGAAAAGCTAAATTTGTAAGAACTAAGTAACTCGATAAATTATGTTCCATTGAATTGTGTATGCTTACGTTTAACGGAACATGATTTTGGAACCTAGAGGCTCTGAAAAATTTGTTCATATGTATGTTGCATATGTATTATTTACATCATGGTATTGTATCGTTGCGTTACACTTGTTTGCTTTGAATAACCAATTTACTATTATTTGTATGTATGTCAAGTTGTACCTTTTGTTTATCAATAAAGATATTCGTTGGCGGCCTCAAAAGGTTTTCCTGTCGCTCAAGGTGAATCTGAGAAATGGTGGTTGTATTTTTATTTAAATAAGAATGGTTCCTATAAGCTCTGCACATGCCACTTTAAAAGGTTCCATTACAGGCAGATTGAAATACCACTCTTACTAAAATCTGGATCTTCTGGAACACAGTAATTTTAAGCGATCAGCACAAGGTCAAATTTAATAATTTTATATATAAACCATTTTTGGGACATTCACCGAGCAAAATGGTCAGATAAATCTGTAAATTAAAATTTGTAAAGTACGAGTAAGATGCTTTTGAGAGGGCTCTGTGTACGTCCAGGACTGACGCCAGAGTAAGTGCAATCGGACGGCAAGAAGTCTAACGCCAGTACGTCAGTTTTGTTTCAAGAAACTGCACGAATTAAAATCTAACCTTCAATCTGGCAGCTTCTAATCTGGCAAAAAGAGCGATTCGTTACAAGAAATGCTTATAAATAAGCTTGTAAGGTTTATTATACGTTTTCTAACAGTTATTTTAAGTTTTGTATCTTTCCTACCTTATTCTAATTTCAGCTTACAATTTCCTGCCAGAATGTAAATTCAGAAACGCAGATAATGCAAATGAGAATGAGTACTATTTAAGTCGTGACTTAACCGACTTCAGGAGAGAGAGTCTGATTTCCTGACTAGCGCGCGTTTGCCTTCTGGCTACATCTCTCTTAGCTGTTAGTATGCTCGGCCATATCTTAGGCCCTTGCTAGGCTTCGCCGATTTAACTAATACTTAGGGGCCAACTAGTTAGATTTTGATAGCTTCGGCTATATTCATTAAGAGCTTTAGTTAAGTTAATTTTAGTTCAAATTATTAGTATTTAAGTTCAAGCCCGAGTGGCGGCATTATTGTAAAGTTCCAAGCCGGAACTGATTGTAAATATATTGAATAATAAAGTGCTTTAAACCCTTCTCAAGTCTCACGTGTTCTGTTCACACTTAAGCGATTATTCGCTTGTTCAGTGTTCGTGGAATTCGGAGTTAGAACTAAGACCCCCAAGCTTATTAATGAAACTCGATGGCTGGTTGTGAGACAATTATAGTTACCATGGATCGATATAAGACTTCTATTTTTGAAAGATCTGCTATATCTTCCCTCCCTCTTTTATTTATTTTTTTTTTAACATATCGTTCCTCAAATCTGTTTATGTCAGAAACTTTATCTGTTTTCTTTTTGTACACTTTATCTCGATCCTTCATGACATGAAGTACTTCGATGCTAGACTTGCTCGTCAAAATCGCAAAATGTTTTTTTGAAAGATCACGCATATTGTGTTTGTGATCTTAATTTGACTCATCTATGTACCTTTGCTATAAGAAAAATCCAGTGGAGGTAAAATTATTAGTGGAGCAAAATCCAGTGGAGGTCCTAAAATTTATTAATGTCTATAGCAGACATTCATCAAAAGCTGTCATTCAAAGCAAAAATCATTTTCTCATATTTTATTACTTATGGCATTTTCATAAAACGCTTCACATTTCCAATAGGAAAATTCGAGAAATCCGTTTAATTTCGGAAGTTAGTCCCGGGTACAAAATTTTGGTAGAACTACCCGGAATGGTAAAAAAATTATATGATTTAAATAGGGAACTACAGTACATCGACATAATGACAACCGGTGTGTCGAAAAAGAAGTAATTTCTTTAAATCTGGAATATATGAAATTATATTATGCACATAATAAACCCACAAACAAAGCATAATTCAGTTTACTGAGAAAGCACATGATGAAAAAATATTCAGTCAAATGAGAACTTAAACAACACGAACCTATGCATCTCAAATCTAATTAACTTATTAGTATTTCAGTTAATTATTTCCAGTTAATTAGATGTCAACTAACTAGTTTCAATTAATTAGAAATTTCGGTTAATTATAATTAACTTCTTTAAATTCCGTATTTGATGTCATATTGAATACCATTCTTAGCAGATGGAATATAGAATACTGAGTGAAGTGGGGAATGGCCTTCATTTTTTTCTAATACTCGCGCATCCTATTGTTACTTTTATGTCACCGTTGGAATTCTTCTGCAGTTGCAGAGATATTAGAGCTTCCTTATTCTCGCAGATCACTTTCTCTGAAACCTGCGGCGAGTTGCTCCTTAGTTCTTCTTCTTTAATATCGATTTCGAAATCGTTTATTAAAGTTGTGCACTGAGTAGCCACGTACTTCAACTCGCCTTCAAAACAAACATCAATACCTAAGGGAAAGAATAGAGATAATTCACATCTTTGTGCATAATTAAGAAGTAATTCAACAATTTCTTCATTTTTTAATTCCATCTCAATAATTGTATGCTATTTTCTGAAAATTTATTAGTAATTTTAAATCAAAATGAAAGAAAGAAAATTTACATACATTCATGCAGATTCTTGATTAATTAATTTCTTTAAACATAATACAGGGCAACAATATTGGGTGGCAAAAATTTGAAAAGTGGTACAACGGATTTTGAGTGTTTCAACTAAAAATGTCGTTTCGAGATTAATATCCCATTCGGGACTAACGTCCCTTTTGGGCTAAAAATATGCAGACCTTTGACTTGCATCAGAACAATAGGTAAAAATAAAAAAAAAAATCTCTTCATGAAATAGTCCATTAACCATGAACGAATAGATAAGAACATTCATTTTTCGAGCAGGTATCAAATCTCAGCGAACGTATGCGTTACTTCATAGGTTTTGACTAGAATACGAGACAGTTTCCTTTAAAATTAGTTCCCCAAGAAGAATCCTTCCCCTTAGGTAGACATCTCTCATGGGCTTTGAAAGACTCAATAAATCAATCAACCTAATTTTTTTTTCAGAATTTGTGTTATTTCAGCCATTTTTATTTAGTTTGCTCACGCTAGAAGAAATTTTTAAATTATATCTTAATTTACAGTTAGAAGAGTGTAAGTCTATTAAAAACGTTAACTCTTTTAGAAAGCGGCTACTTAAAATATTTAACAACATATAACGCAGTAATTAAAACAAATCAAAATTAATAATGACATGTAATGCAATTCGTTTTGTGGCATACGTTGTAATATTTTCAAAAATATAAATATACTAATAAAAGAGTATGTATTTTTGAGCTCATAACAGAGCTTTATTAAACATTTCAAATATTTTGTATCCGTAAATTATTAAAATAAAAATCCAGTGTCCGAATCTATGAATAATAAGAGTTCTGAATACTAAAAAAAAAGAGAACATTTGTTAAAGAGAGTAGCTTGATATCTTTGATTAGAATGACTAATTTTTAACGTGGAGAAAACCTAAAGAAAAATTTCGGAAACTGCGTAAGAAATTATCTCATCCTCTCCTTACGTGCTTTCGTGGTATAAGTGGTAGCACGTTCAGCTAGATGTGGAGGATCAGTGATGAATTTTCTTGTTTCCTGCTCCGAGAAAATCTCTCTACACAGTGGACAATAAATAGTTCATCACCACCTAAATTTTGTGGCTGTACTCATGGTGACTTTTAAGCGGAGGAAAACATACAGAGTTATCGCATTTTCCCTTTTGTTCTCTCGTGGTATATACATCAGGAGTGGCCAACAAGTCGATTGCGATGTCCATTTTGGTCGATCGCAGACAATTTTGAAAACAGAAACTGATTACACGGCATGATATATAGAGAACCAAATTTTCAATTACGATTAGAACGACATTAGGGAGTTTTGTTTACAATGCACTAGAGGTATAAATGAGCAGTGCAACTTCAGTTATTGTACAAAGGAACCCATGCTTTTTTTAAGTACAGAATTCTGGCGTTACAGATACTTTGTTCTTTAATATAGCGTGAATTTTATCACGCTATTTCGGGCACCTCAAGTAATCCCTGAGTGGGGAAACCATGCGTACAAAACCATATTGGAAAAATTTACATTTTTACTACTAGTTTTCAAAGTAAAGCATCCTCTGGTCACTCTATTTGTAACTGTTTTTTTTTTTTTTTTTTCTGAAAGTCGTTCGTATCATGGACACATATATCATCAGTTCATTAAGAACGCCACAAAATTTAATGACTTTCTGATGAGTAGTACTCCTTATCTTGAATAAGGCAGATTATAACAAAAAAAATCTGACCAGTTATCGCTTGTTGTTTTTTGCAGACGAACTTTCCAGAAAATGGCTCATAAGCTTTCTTGACAGTATCTGATAAAAATATATCTTTGAAATATGGATTATCGCATTTAACTTCCATGCTGGCATCAGAAAACAGAGGAGCTGTCCTGGTAAAGAAAAAAAAATATTTAAGATTATTCATTTTTATCTCAATTATTTAGAAAAGAAATTTTCAAAATGTACAAATTGTGATGCAAAATATATTTAAAAGCCCAACATGCCAAACGTGACACTTTAAGCAAATGGAAGAGTGATAGCGCAAGAGATATTCTGTTCACCTACAATAGGGAAATTAACGTTTTCATCAGAATATGTGACACCATTAACCCTCTGAAGTCCAAAAGGCCTGAAATAGTCTTTCATTCAAACGACCACAACCGCCTGAAATGGCCGAGATTGCGGTATTGCTTTCTTCCTTCCCCCTAAGGTATGCAACAGCAGGTGCAGTTTCCCCAAATGTATTGTATCAGTTTATTGAAGACAGCTTGTCTTAAAAGGCTAATGGAAGCTTCTTTGTTAGGAAATAGAAAGGATGTCACTTAAAATCTTCACACCTCTTTGTGCGTTAATGGACAGGGAGGAGAGGAAATGGAGCGAAAGGATAATGGACGGGGACCGACGTTTCGGTATTTTAAGCAGTTAAACAAATAATGAACCCTCTCTAAGACGGCACCCACATCTTTAGATGATTTTGGTCTTTTGTAGAAGTGGTAAACATAGAGATGCCATCTTTCAAATCGACGTTTGATGATGCTTTAGTTTCTTGAGGAGGTCGCGGCCAAGAAAGCATTCACTATAGTTACCTAAAGCCGAACCATTAAACCGACACCTCACAGTTTAATTACTCGAAATAGCGTTTTATTTACTGTCAGTAAGTTCCGCATTTTACAAGATGATATTTATACACGCCTTGCTTGAGCGCTCGTCACAGAAATTCACATGAAATATCTCCAAAAATTTCCAAATGTCACTTCACAGATGCTAACATAGCACGGTACGTTCACAACGGCCTTGCACAAAAGGAATTAATGTGATTACCAAGCTCATAGAGAATAGTTCTAAGACACCATAAACCAGACAACAGCACATGGCTGATAACGAGATAATTCCAGTTTTAGATTTGATATTACGAAACCAGTTAATCATGACCTAATGTAATCTTAATTGTACAAAATAAATAGCCATTAAAATTTCATGTATTAAATATTTTGCTTATTTCTGCAAGTTCTTTTTTAGAAATGATAGGTTTTTGTATTTTTTCTTCATATATCTTTTAGCCTAACATTCTCAGGGTAAGTATGAGTATGGTTAAAACGAAAATGTCTGGAGCTGTTTATTGGTTAAATGCTTGTGGATAAATGCTATCACTCGTGGCCTCGCGCACAAATGCTATCACTATAGGTAATAGCACTTATGCACCAGGTTTAATATCAAGGTTCTGGGTTTGATTCCGATCTGCGGCCTTTCGAACAGTCTTTGGATTTTACAACTAACCATTTCGGTAGTAAAATATATGAGCTGATCATGCATAAAAATTAATCTGCAGAGTTAGTATTTGATAAAAGCTGTTCAATATTACATCAGAAGAATTTTTTGCTTTATTTCAGTGTAATTGTTTGGCATAGTAGCAATGCCTGATGCAGTTTCTACCTATAAAGATTCAATTAGAAAGTTACAAGTCTACTTCGTGCTATAAACCTGTGCTTTCCATGACATTTTTTTAATTATTATTTTAAGAAGCTCCCTGTGCACCACATAGTATTGCACAAGGCATGCAGAGGTAAATAATTAATAATAATAATAAAAAAAAAGACTACAGCACAACACAAAATAAAATAAAGTTACAAATTCAGACGTTAAACCTAAGAAATAAATATACAAAAAGAAGAGAATACCATTTTATCTTAAACAAGGAAGAGGGGGAGGAAATTTAATAGAGTGTTACTGAGAAATGAGTCCACTTCTGCAAATCTAACAGAAAAAGATTACAAAGGGCGTAGAACTCTGTTTTGCCTCTCATTTCTAATGCGTCTGCGCAATAACAGAATTCACGAGGAACCAAATGTTGTTCAACTTTGCTTATTATTATCATTTAGCCAAAAAGATGAGAACTCTATACAAAACTGAATACCTACAACTATGATCACAAGGGTACTTACTGCTAATAACAAAAGGCCTACAGGAATTCTCAGCCCTAATGTAATAACTTTATTATATTGTATACTCTGTAATTTTCAATAATAATTCTGCTTTAGAACAATTCAAAATTCACCCAAATAGTTTAACACTTAATAAAACTAATACTAATCAAGATACTATTGAATACCTTGACCTACTTATAATTAAACACAGTAAAATTAAATTATATGATAAAAGGAGAAATTTCCATTTTAATACTATTAAACTAATTAATTGGAACTCTAATATCACTAGAAAAGTAATAGGTAACACTTTTTATATCCAAATAATCAGAATAAAAAACATTTGTACTGAAATAGAAGATTTAAAAGATGAAATAATAAAACTAGTTGATATTCAGGTTAATAACCAAGTCCCAACACAATTTATTAATTTATATATTAAAAAGGCAGGCCTTAACTTTTCTTTATAATTTATTGACTCTTTATAGTATGATAACATTACCTTAAACCTTAACTGGAGGGTAATGAAGGATTTTGAAGAGTTAAGGGATTATCTTGTAAAATTTCTTGTAAATATTTTGTAAAAATGTATATTTAATACTGGATTCTTTCCTTTTGGAAGGGCCAATTCTTTTCAAAAGTCTCAATTATAGCCCGAAATGAGTGAAAATTTTAATCTTTTTCTCCTTTTCCTTAACTTTTTGGCCAGTATTTAGTAAGTTTTATTACACATCTTAAATTTAATATAATTAAATATTACAATATTTTTACTTTCATTAAAATTTAAAAAAAAAATTTCTAAATTAAATTCAAAAATACTTCATAAATTAAATTTACTAAAAAATTTTTACAGTCCTTAGTAATTTGCAACCATTTTTCACATTACAACAGTTTGCTTTTTCACAATTTCTACACATTTTTACATTACTACACAGTTATATTTAAAAATTTTTTTAGCTACAGAACACAATTTTTACATTACATATAGTTTGCAGAATAATTTTAAATAGGCTCTTACATACTGCAGCTTATCACTCAACTTTACCTTTTACTAGCGCGCCCTCTTTTATAAATAGAAGAAACACTACTTTACGTCACTTAATTTGACATGCTGCTCTTGTCCACACTCCAATAGAAATAGTGGTAAATTAATTAATTTAATTTGAAATTTACTTTTTACTTGCCTTTATTATATTATTTTAGTATTATTTAATTTAGTTTTTAGTTTATTTTTTGTATGTTAATAGTATCTGTATCTTTTTTGTTTATATGCATATTCGTGTCGGGGAAGTTTTTTGTGGGCAAGAGTTTCTAAATTAAATTGGTTTTCTAAAAAATTGGTTTTATAAAAAATATTGTTTTATATTAACTTTAATTTGTTCTTTTCTAAAAATTCCACTCGTTTGAATTACTTTTGGTAAATCACATCATTTGGTTTTACTTTTGGTTTTGAATTTTACACTTGCCTACATAAATGACGAAACACGAATTGAATAATTGAAGAGTTAGGTTTGAGGGCAACTTCTCCTCGATAAGTCTGTCTTCTGCCAGCTCAACAATTATTCATTAATGCATATTTATTGTTTTTAATAATTTTATATTTGTTAACAAATTTTGATACTTGCACTTGATTTACTTATGTTCTCAGAATTTAAATGATATTGTAGATTAGTTCGCAGCAATATAAATTATTTATAATTTCTTTTAAACCTATTTCTATAATTAATTTTTTATTTTAATTTGCTTTTTACGAATAGAAATTTTGTTAAACTCTGTAAGTATTATTTATTTTTCTCTGGCATCAAGTAATTCGCGCTTATCTTATGTATTTATATATTTTAAATATCCATATCAACATATATATGTATATATATAAGACATAAAGTAGGAAATTTAGAACTACTTTTTCATAATGACGAAAATTGTGATATATATTTTTCACTGAAATATTTTATTAATTCCTTTCGTTTTCAATTCTTTAAATAAAATAAAATCTTCTTTATTGAATGTCTATGATTCTAATTATAATTTACTTTGCTTTTTCCTAGATTTGGGGAGGGGCCAGAATTTTCGGGTGAACTATTATAATTCAAATACATTGAAATGGTTCGTCGGCTGATTCTGGATACAGAAAAGCAAGGATTTTTGTAGAAAAGAGATTTCAATTAGTTTCAGTGTTTCTCCCTCCCCCCCCCCGACGAAGTGGCAATTCCTCTTCTGTTGTGTTCTTTTTTCTTCAAATTTCTTTCAATTCCATTAAATTTTTTGAATAAGGGTAATGCTTATTTTTAAAAGTTTTGGTTTTAAAATTTAATTTTTTTTCATTTATAGGATTATTTGAAATTTATTAATTATAAATTTCAAATTTCGTCTTTCGATTTCGTGAAAAAATAGTTCTAAATTTCTTATTTTATGTCTTTACTGATATTTTTTTAGAAGCTTAATGCGCGAAAATACCAGGCGTGTTTATATTTTGTTTTTAAAAAAAATATTTTTGTAATTATATATATATATATGTATGTAATAATTCACTATAAATTATAAAAAGAAAACTCTCCATATTACATCTCCAAGCAACAGAAATT
>KK113792.1:51644-71119 GCA_000611955.2 Stegodyphus mimosarum
TTTTTTTTTTTTTTTTCCCCCGTTTTCGTAGAGTGTTGCCATTGCTCGCTTTTAAATCGTTTGAATTGTTCATCAAAAATTTGTTAAAGTTTTACAAAATATGAAATAGATAATAAAACAAATTCCAAATTCGGGCTTCCGGATGCGCATATTCGGGTGGAAATGTACGTTATTCAAAATTGGAGGGCTCTAGGTACCGTTGTTTTATCACATTTGGAGAAATATATATACATTTATACAGTTTCTTCATTATTTAATTTCTTTAAATATAATACAGACTGCAATATTTTGTGGCAACAGTTTGAAAAGTAATTCAGATTTTTAATGTTTCCAACGCAAAATCGCAGAACGAAAACAATAGTCCTTCAGGGACAAAGCCGCTTTGAACTGATAAAATGAACAGAATAAAACTGCTTTTCTAGAGAACAGTATTATTACAACTGTCGATTTTTTTTCACCTTCACGAAAAAATGAGAAAGAGTTGTAATGTTGCCATCTTGAAAATATTATTAGTCCAAAGGGATTTAGTCCCGAAGGACTATTACTTTCGTTTTGCGATTTTGCGTTGATTCACTCTGAATGCCCGATTCACTTTTCAAATTGTTGCCACTAAATGTTATCGCTCTGCATTAAAGTTTAAAAAATGAAAAATCTGCATAAATGTATGCATGTTATTATTATTATTTTTTTTTGACGTAGCTTTCTCTTCAAAAATCGTCTGCGTGCGTTGCACGGGAAAATAAAAAGGAATTTTAATTACAGTTCTAAATAAATAGCCAAATAAATGTGAAATTCGTAACAATATTCTCTAAAACTTTAACGAATTTTTCATTAACAAACTCAAAGATTTCAAAGCCAGCAATACCAACGTTGTACAGAAAAACATTTTTATCTCCAGCGCGTGAGAGCGTGTACCGAAATTTCTAAAGATAGGCTCAATTTAAAATTATTTTGTGATATTGCTGTTGAACTGAATTTTATGGTTTAAGTGCGAAAAACATGGTATTTGACAAATAAAGGTAACACACAAAATGTTAAATAAACGTCCCTTTGGACGTAATTTAAAATCTGAAACATTTCAGATTTTTTTATATTTTATTCAAATAAAGTTCAAATAATCTGTTAATTAAAGATTGAAATTTGCTTTCTGAATTCCATTTCGATTGTCTTTTGTCATAAAGGAATTTCTAACAATACAGAGTGGTATTATTATTTTATATTAATGATAAATTTTTGCCCATTTCAAACATATGTAAGAAACACGAGAACATTTTGATGAGCATCGACAATAAATGAATTATTTTATTATCATGTAACAGTGTAAAAGGAAAAAAATTATTTCAAGTGTACAAAAGATTTCCGATAAAAAATTTTCAAAAAAATATGGACGGAGGGTGGGTGTTACATTTATTCCAAACAGCCGTTGGGTTTAGATGCATAAAACTTGTCCTTAAGATTTTTACTGCTCCTTAGTTTTTATTTTATTGATTAAGCGCTCTTTTTGTTTATTACCCCAACGGGCGTTAGTCCAGAAGGGTTATTAATTTCGTTTTGGCATTTTGCATTGAATCACTATAAACGGCGTATCACTTTTCAGATTGTTGCTACGAAATATCACAGCCCTGTATTACATTTAAAGATATTAAATAATGAAGAATCTGCATAAATGTATGTATTTTTCTCGCATAGTGATAAAAAAAACGTACCTACAGCCATCAAATTTTGAATAACGTAATCTTCCACCGAATATGGGTAAGTGGAAGCCCTAATTTGGAATTTATTTTGTTATCGATTTCATATTTTGTAACACTTTAAATAATTCTAGATTAGCAAACTCACTGATTTAAAAGGGAGAAATGGCAACACTGTACGAAAAAAAATTTATCTCCACCGCGCGAGACTGTGTATAGGAAATTCTAAAGATATGCTCATTTTAAAAATATTTTTCGATATTGCTGTTGAATTGAATTTTATGGTTCAAGTGCAAAGAATATGACATTTAATAAATAAAGGTAGCTCACAAAACGTTAAAAAAGTTCCCGTGGGCGTGATGTAAAGTCTGAAAGCTTTCAGATTTTTTACTTTATTTTATTATTATTATCATTATTATTATTATTATTATTATTATTATTATTATTATTACTTTAAAGAATAAATGATTGGGGAAATTTGGAGAAAAATAAAATTAAACTAATAGTAATGTATTAATTATTCATTTCTTAACATTATTCCTGAATTCAACGTGGAGTAGTTAAAACTTTACTTAAAGTCGATGGATGATACGAAAAATACGAACATAATTCAATAGTTCAGTACTGATGTTTTTCGACTCTACTGTGGTTCAACCATAACTCCTGTTTTCAATTTTTTTTTTTTCAAGTCTAAAGGGCCTTTGTTCCTGAAGGAATATTGTTTTCATTTTGCGATTTTGCAACATTAAAAGTCGGAATCACTTTTCAAACTGTTGCAATTCATTATTTAAGGAATTAAATAATTAACTTCATTATTTAAAGAAATTAAATAATGAAGAATATGCATAAATGTTTATATATTTCTCCAAATTTGATAAACAACGTACCTACAGCCGTCCAATTTGAATAACGTATCTTTAAACCCGAACTTGCGCATCTGGAAGTCCAAATTTGGAATTTGTTTTATTATCTATTTCATATTTTATAAAATTTTAACGAATTTTTGATGAACAGACTCAAACGATTTAAAACGAGCAATGGCAACACTCTACGGGGAAAAAAAAAAAATCTATCTCCAGCGCGCGGAACAGTGTATCAGAAAAAGATCTAAAGATCTAAAGATAGATTCATTTTAAAATTATTTTGCGATATTCCTCTTGAACTGAATTTTTGCGTTTTAACATTTTTTGTCCAAGAGACCACCATTGAGGAACGTAGTGCTACGTTAAAACACGTTTTTTTAATGCATAATGACATTACAATTATTCCCTAATAAATTCCGTGGAAACTGAATTTTAAGATTTTGTGCTAAAAAATTTAGTTGTAACGCTGAAAAAGAAACATTAAAAGACTGGAATGGTTTGGTTTCGTTTATTTGATTACCGTAAAACAACCGCGGACTGTTTGCCTATAAGGAAATGGATGCTTTCGTGGAGGTCGTTCTAAGGAAAATTAGCTCGTATATACGTTACACATAGGAAAAAACCCCTAAAACGTCCACGCAGCCAGCCCGTTCGCGGAATTCTAACCTCAAATCGAACTACCAGTGTTTAGCGACTTTACCGCTCGGCCGCTGATAGGCAAAGGATTGAAACGAAATGTTTTAAACGTCGCATAAATCGCATAAATGTTTCGAAATGAAACATACAAAATTTTAAGAAATATTCATGTGCTTTCTAATTTTTTTGTAATTTTGCTTAGTACTGAGCTTATGTGAAGTACGAAATGCTTTGAGGAGCGAAAACTAGTGTGTGGAGATTAAATTTCATTATGTGGCTAAGAATCAAATTTTCCTAGAAATAATATGATTTGAAAATGATAGAAAAGTAGAAAAATGTATCCATATAGAATACCTCGTCTGTAACTTTTGACTGCGTTTACTTCGAGTATAAATGACTGGAAGTTCCCAAATTAGTAACTAAACACTGAATTCGGTCAGATTTCATTAAAATTTTATTAAAGAGTGTTATGTACTGCTAAAATATTACTTAAATTTTATAACTAGAGTGAAACACGACTTCCCTCGGACATTCGCATGATATGTAATAAAAATTAAGAACAAGACCAGCAGGTGTTAGCAAAATACAAAATAATTATATTTTAAATTTGTCACTTTAAAGATATTAATAAAATAATATTTGGATCAAAGTAGGGACATTTTCTGTTATCTTCTTTCTGTACCGTCGTAAGGTTGATTATACGTTTACTAACAGTTATTTTAAGTTTTGTATCTTTCCTATCTTTTTCAGCTTACAATTTCCTGCCAGAATGTAAATTCAGAAACGCAGATAATGCAAATGAGAAAGAGTACTATTTAAGTCGTGACTTAACCGACTTCAGGAGAGAGAGTCTGATTCCCTGACTAGCGCGCATTTGCCTTCTGATTACGTCTCCCTCAGCTATTATTACGCTCGGCCATATCTTAGGCCCTTGTTAGGTTTCGCCGATTTAATTAATGTTTAGGGGCCAACTAGCTAGATTCTGATAGCTTCGGCTGTATCCTTTAAGACCACGGCCATTTCCCCAGTATTTCTATGAAAGGGGATTAGCAACAACTGACCACTGTGTTTGTAATGAAGTTGGCACACCTGACCATTACGTTACGTCTTGTCCTCTCACTGAGGCAAGGCACATGAGACTTCCTGATTCTGACATTCCCTATAAACGCTTCTTCATCAAACAACCGGCAAACCTCAGGAAGCTCAAAAGCATTATGAACAAACTTGAAGCACTAGGACTGGATTTATGTAGTCCACATTAAAAATTTGAGAATGTGTCGTCTTCAATTCGTAGAGATATAGAGCATGAACGCTTACTGGTTTCCAGTGGCTTCTGCAAGAAGTCCATTTTGTGAGTCAGTGCGCAAAGTAACATTAGGCTGAGAGTACGAAAAATATATGTAAATATGATATAATAATCTTTAAATGTAAATGGTATAAATATGTATATTTGCAACAGGAACATTACTGCATAGGTATAGTAATGTAAATATGTGTGTATTATAAATAGAATATTGCACATCGTTTTGAGAATAATGTATTGTGTAGGACAATTTGTATAGTGCCTAGTTATATATATATATATATAGTATTGTATCTAATATTAATAGTATTCATTGTGTATAAAGTGTAGCAACGATCTTTGTAAAGGTGTCTAAAATACAGCCCAATGTTCAGTGTAATGTGTATCGTAAAATTTATAGTGTATATATTATAGTATGTATTTATAGTGTTTTATATATAGCAATGCGCAATGTAAGCAGGAGAATATATAATTACAATGTTATTTTTGGTATGCTTTCGAAGTACCGCAAAATTTATGCAAAAATGAGCTGTTGGCATAATGTTATTCTACTAGAAGTAGTATGGAATATATTATGCCTTCAAATCTGTTACTTGTATTTTGTATGCTATAAGTACGGTATAAAATAACCTGCCCATGATTTATCCATGTGTGTTTCTGTATTACGTAACTTGTTTTTAATTTGTGATTTTTTTTAAAGAATTTTTTATCAAAACCTTTTTCTTTTAAAATCACGTTACGTATTATATAATCAAGTCGTGTCTCATATAATCAGTTATACTTTTAGGAAACTATGTTAAATTTATAATTAATTGTCAAGAGTTATAGTCAGCATAATATGTAGCACAAAATATACATTGTATTAAGTTTAGCATTGTGTTTAAAATGTATTGTGTATTGAGTGTAACAACGAGTAATGGGTAGCAATGTGTTAAATGCAATGTAATCGAAAGAATATTTAATTACAAAATTATTTCTGATATATTTTGAGAAAAGAAAAAAATTTATACGACAGTGAACTTTCAGAATCTATTATTCAATGTAGCGGTAAATATTGTATATGTGTTATAACGTAAAGTTTTTGTATTGTAGAAAGTATAATGTATCAAGCGCAGAATAATTTAATACTTTGCCCTTGTATGGCTATGTAAATTGTCTCGATTTCGAGGTGTTGCTCCAGATAGTTGCGAGATCCGGACGACACCCGATTAGTCTATGTAAGCCGTCCGGGTGTCTGGACCTGCTTTCACCTGTCACCTGTATCCTTTAAGAGCTTTAGTTAAGCTAATTTTAGTTCAAATTATTAGTATTTTAAGTTCAAGCCCGAGTGGCGGCTTTATGTAAAGTTCCAAGTCTGAAGAATATTGAGTAATAAAGAGTTTTAAACCCTTCTTAAATCTCATGTGTTCTGTTCACACTTAAGCGATTATTCGCTTGTTAAGTGTTCGTGGGGTTTGAAGTTAGAACTTAAAGATTTAAAGAGAAAACTTCACACCGTAGATGAATAATATGCTAAAATTATGTGACTAAATGGGTACTGTTTATGAAATATCTTAAATTAATAAGAAGCGTTTTGTAAAAGTCTACGTAATGTAAAAGATGAGTGTAATGAGTTTAAAAGCTATCGTTCGTATGAAGTACTATCATTTTGCTATTATTTATCTGCGAATTCATAAAAAAATAATTTATCACATTCACTTGCTTATGGTATATTCGACTGAAGTACAAACATTTGCAATTTTCGGAACCTGAATTTTCAGAAAACGGAATCATTCTGATTTATCGACATGTGCCCAAGTGTAAGACGGAACTGTCAAAATGCAAGATTTTAATATAAATAATGTATTATTGACAAAAATAAGATCAAAATTACTTCATTAGTTTTCATGCACAGGTCTGTCTGTATGCGTCTGTGCGTACATACCTATGTATGTAGGTATTTCGCAAAGTTCGTAAAACAGGTTAACCTATCTTATTAGAAGCCAATGTAAAAAAAATGGGCAGTCATATTTGCATAATCAGATTGCTTAAAATTTTGGTGGAAATCTGACATTTTGTTATCTCTCTTTATTATTATTTATATTAGTTTTATATCAAATATAACGATCATAAATTTCTATGGATCAGATTCCTAGCTATATAGTTATTATTTTGAATGCTTACTTGTAAGGTTTCATTTTGAACTAACAAAGTTTTATTTTAATTTCCCCTTTCCTATGATTTCTTATTTTAACTTCCCGTTAGAATGAGCGCGCATTTCAGCTTTATGCTAATTTGAAGTGGAGCCAAGTTTTGGTATTTAACCGTTAGCAAGGAACTACTCAGTGTGAGAGAGCTTTTAGTCTCGGATCACTGCTGCTCTGTTCGACGTTCGCCTGACTAATTAGTATTTAAATTCTAAGCCTTAGTGCTGTTACTCTATTACTTATTGAAGTAAATCTAAGTGCGTTAGTATTAGTTAAATCTTGCTACGCACCATGTAGCATAGAGGCCAACCTCGCGTTCATAGCACTGTGAGCAACGACGATTTAATTTCTATTTAACTTTAAATTATTTGATTGTTCAGTTTAGACCCAAGTGCGGTCATTAATTTCTGTATTCCTCCCGAGTTGGGAAGTGGCTGTATATAATTGTGGTTTAATAAAAGAGGATTTTAATTCCTTCTTACGTGCAGTCATTCTACCACTTAACCACAGTTTTCTATCACAGAACATAGCTGCATTCAGCTCCCTGTTCAATATCAGGACTTAATTTACTTCACGAATATGTTCGCCAAGAGTATGCACCGAACACACAGTCCTGACATACTTAAAACTGAAATGAAGGATGTCGCCCATGTGTAACGAGAAAAGGGTAAATTTGCCTTAGAAAGTCTTTCACGAATGCATTATTTCTAGTCCTTTATATGCTTTGCTGTAATTATCAATTAAGCTCCTTGCCCTACTATCTTTCTTGAATTTGTGAAATATTCTTGTTTGAATCATTATATTCGAAATTATTTGGCGGACTTTAAAGTATATGTGTATTTTGATTAATGAAAAAAAAGAAAAATAAGGAACACCGGCACTGAAGTGGTTCCACGCACCTATTTATCTCTATTTCATCCTTATTTCTTCAGAATGAAGCTGGTTAAAAAACGAAATGTGTTTCATACTTAGTAAAATGTATGTTATTTATTTATTATTTATGATGGTCATGATAAAATAAATGTCATGCATGTTCGAGGAATTATACGGCCCCCTAGCGTTTGATTAAAAACGTTTTAATCGTTTGATTAGCTTCTTCTTTGTTATGTGCTTTTGTTATATGCTTCTTTGTTTGTTAGTTATTTTCTAATTTAAGCCATAATAAAATAGGTTAAAAATTTTAAGTAACTTCTTTGTTGGGTTATTACGCGGAATTTATGTCAGTATTACCTGTAATGTATGATTTTATTTGCTAAGTGATAACCATAATAAATTAAATGTCAAATATTCTCAAAAAGCTGTAAGACTTCAGTATTGATTTAAATCTGAAATACGTTATCTTTTAACATAAGTTAGAATGAACATGTTAAAAGATTTCGAGACGCTTTAAAAATAATTAGAAGGATGAAGGAAAAAAAAGAGTCTCAAGCTTCGATTTTCAGTTGGGAAGTTTTTTAGGTAGATTTTCAAGTGGGAATTTTTAACGTGATAGCATTTCATTTCCATGGCCGAATAGTAATTCCATGCGTAGGTTAAACTTCCTGCCAAATTCTCTCCTAGACTCAGATGTAATACGAATTTAAATAGTACATTACAGTTTTGTTATTTTTTTGTATAGTTAAAAAATAATTCCATCTTGATGTGGCTTGTCAAAAAGTAAAGCTTTGTTAAGCTAGCACGCTATTTTCGGCTATGGGGCTTTGCAGCATCACGTTGAGGAACCAAATAATGTTTTGCTCTGATAAAAATCAAGTTTTAGCATATGTTGAGTGGTTAAACGTAGGATGTGTAGAAGAAAATCCGAAATAAAGTGTTTCCGTGTTTCTTAAAGTTAATGGAATCCGTGTTAATAATACAAATCAATCCTTCTGCTGAATAAAATACTGTTCGGAGTATGTTCGCTTAAATATCAGAAACGTAAATAAAAATAAGAAATAAACTACATTTTCTTTTTCCTATGTAAACCGAGTACAATGCACAAGTGTTGATTTAGACTTTCTGCCATTTAAAGTTTTCATTTCTGAGTTATAAGATTTGATTCAAATACAGTAGATCTTATAATAAACAAACCTGTCGAAGTGTGTATTTTCTTTTAGCAGAAAGGAATTGTAAATGTAACTTGAATATATTTTAGAAGTTAAATATAAGTAAGTAAAAATGTGTAAATGGAAAGTGAACGTGTATTAAAGAATTTACATTTGCTACACATAATTTTAAAGAATCTTTTGTATAAAAGTAAGACGCGTAAAAGAGAATACGAGATGTTCAAAAAGTTAGCAGAACCTGTATTACATATTAGAACAGAAAATTTTGTACATCTTCGATTTAGTAGCAGGAACGTAAAAAAAAAAAAAAAAGAAATGTAATATTCGAACTAAATTCTGTAGAACGAACACGCATTAGTTTTAAATTAATTTTATATTACAGAAAATATTAAAGTAAATATTAATCTTTAGAACTATTACTTCCTTGTACGAAGCAAAAAGGAAGTATTGTAATCGCGAAAAATTTCAGGTATCATATTTCAATGAAAATATCCATTTTGACCGCTATCAAATGCAATTTAACTATGTTTTTGCGTGACATCTGTACGTAAAGACAGAATAAAAGACTCTTTTTTCCCCAAAAAAATTATAAAACTGATTTAAAATGAATTCTAAAGAGACTTTTTCATGGCGTCTGTGCGTACATACCTATGTACGTAGGTATCTCACATAACTCAAAAACGAGTAGCTTCAGAACGTTGAAATTTTGTATATAGGACTGCTATAACATGTAGATGTGTACTTCCTATTTTGGTTGCAATCGGCCGCACCAAAAGTATATAAATATATGTATGTGTATATATATATATTCCACTCTGTTACTCGGCTCGAAGTAAAGGAAGTCTTGTAATCACGAAAAATTCCGGGTACCATATTTCAAAAAAAACATCCATTTTGACCGCTATCAAATGCACTTTAACAATATTTAATATTTTTGCGTGACATCTGTACGTAAGGACAGAATAAAGAACTCTTTTACCCGAAATGAATTAGAAATCTCATTTAAAATGGATTCAGAAGAAATTCGCACAGCTAAAAAATTTTGTATATGGGGCTGCTGTAATATGCAATTGTGCACCTCCCTTTTTGGTTACAATCGGCAGCAACAAAAGTATATAAATTCAGTTTCTTTATTATTATATGTTTGTAAATTGTGCATTTCTTGCTTTAAAAATGATTGAATTATGTTGTTCCGGTTAAAGTTATCCGGTATATTCCGGTTAAGGTTTTTATGCCTTTAGCTAACCTGCATGTTACAATAGCAGAATTATCAACAATTTAAAAATTGTTTAAGCGCGGCTTAATTAACCCAAGCCTGCTTAATCAATTCTGAAATTTATTCGAGGAAATAAGTGTTTAAGATTTATTTCGTAACTTTTAATATAGACATTTTGAGTTTTTATGTTTTTTTTTTTGCCTTGTCGCTGAACTGAATTAATTGAATCAGAAATACTGAATTGGCTGTGATTTTTTTCTTTTTTAATTTCTTTCGTACATCGTTTAAATTTATCATAGTGCCACCCAGACGGTATAGTGGTTAGGGAAGCCTGACTGCGATATCGAAGGACCCGGGTTCGAATCTTGAAGAAGGCATGGATTTAAAATTTGTCCGTCCCTTCATAGGAGCCAAAGATAGCCCACCTATTAGGTGCCTCCATAATAAAGAGACCACCACATATGGCCTTAGGAGTGGCCGATGCCAACATAAGCAAGAACCCGCCATTGGGAAAAAAAACAGATTTATCATTGTATTTGAATAGAACATGTGGCAACGATTAGATAATTCTTCAGATGATATACATAATTTTTGTGCGTTCTGAGTTATAAAATGATTGAGGTATAACGCTGTTTAGCGCCAGAGTGTCGCTGTGGTAAACAAATATAGTGAATTTTGTAAGGTGCATTTATTCTATTGTGGTTCATGCGCTATCGACGAAGTAGATTCAATTCAATCCAATAAGTTTAAATGAAATGCAAAATGCGTATAATTTAATATTACGTACAAGGAAGTTGTCTGGTGTACATATCAAATTTTTTTAATTTTAAGAAATAGCTCTTCACTTGATATTTCAGTTTTTTTTCATAACTTTGTACGGCCTAGAATCCCCCAAAAGGAGAAACTACGCGTAAATGTATCATGAATTTTAATTGGTGCTTTTTGGAAGTTAACTTCACGAATAAAGACTTTCATAAGACTGTCACATATCGTTTTATAGATATTTTTAATATTAGAAAATGGTGCATGATGAAAAAGAAGGTTTTCTATATCCTACTGAAGACGTTGTAAACCGTTTCGTCCGACAGAGATTTTTAACATGCAAAGGAACTCTAGTTTCTTCAGGTTTGTTTTCTTCAGAATTGCAGAAAGTGTTCTCCTAGATCTAGGATTATAATTATACAATGATTAAAAAATTGAATGGCATTTTGAAATTTATAAAGCTGTTCTGAGAAAATATTTAAGCAATGAATAACGTGATCCACAGACATAATAATTTAGCCGAATCCCATCAACTTTTTTAAGCTATTACTCAGGTAATATTGACGCGAAACGGATGACAATTTGAAGCAAGGACAATCAATCATTTCTTTATGATGGCTGCACATCCTATGATTACTTTGACGTCTCTGCCTTCCTTTTTAAGTTGCAATGATATCATCGCTTGTTTATCCTTACAGATTGCCTTCTCTGGTTTCTCGGGCGAATTGTTGAACAGCATCTCATCTTCTATATGAATATCATAGCCGTCTTGCAAAGTTGTGCATTCAGTGGCAACATATTCCAAATTGACCGGGAAACAAACTTCTATACCTACAAAATACATCAGAAAAAAAAATTAACGTTATTTAAAGGAAGTAGGCTAGCTATAATTCCATTTTAGTTACAATATGCGCCGCTTAATGTAATCATGTTTGTCCGCGTATATTTTGATAATATTAACCTGTAAGGTTTTAGTTAAACTAACAAAGTTATATTTTAATTTAAATCTTTCTATCTCTTCTCAGTTTCAACTTCCCGTCAGAAGAAGCGCGCGTTTTCAGCTTATGCTAATTTGAAGTAGAGCCAAGTACTATTTAAACCAGAGGTAAAAACCTCTTAGGGTGAGAGAGCTATTAGTCTCAGATCCCGGTCATTCTGTTCGACGTTCGCCTGACCAGCTAGCAGATAATTTCTAAGCCATAGTGCTTACTACGTGATTGCTTATTGAAATAAATCCAAGTGCGCTAGTATTAGTAATTCTTGCTACGCACCATTTAGTTAGAGGCCAACTCCGCGAAGAGCTCTGTGAGCAAATATCAATTAAATTTCTATTTAGTTTTAGTTTAAATTTATCTGATTGTTAATTCAGACCCAAGTGTGGTCTTTTTACTTTCTGTATCACTCCCGAGTTGGGAAGTAAATTGTAAATAATATCGATTTAATAAAAGAGGATTTTAAATCCCTTTCAAGTGCAGTCATTATACTACTTCAGCACAGTATCTACCCCAGAACATAGCTGATATCAGCTCCCTGTTCCAGATCAGGACTTTAGGACTTTAAGGAGTTACTTTAAGATGTTTGCAAAGAACATGCACAGAACACTCAGTCCTGACAAACCAAATCATAATGTTAAGCGAAGAGAAAAAATACCCAGCAACATAATATAACTAATTTAATATAAATATAACTGGAAATATCAGGAAGTACTTTCATATCATTTTAATTAGAAAAATACAAAAGTTTGTTTATGAAGTGGTCATAATTTCTTTAAGAGGGCTCGTACACCTTAAAACCCTTAAGATCTTCGAATACGTTACTATTGCAAGAACTGAGATAACTTGTTTATTTTAAAAGCAATTCCTTCTAACGTTTTACAGCTGACTACATAATATAGTCGCTTTGAGAACTAGGAACCAGAAAGTTTGTCTTGCCACAAATATTTTTTTAATTTAATCTGCTTTGTAACAAAACTTTTTATGCGTTCTTTTCATGTTTCCACCTTGCGCGCACGATATTTTAAAAATGGCTGATGGTATATACTTAAAATTTGATGGAATTCCTTATATGGGCACTATCTTCTAATTGAACTAAAAATCTGATGAATATTTTAATATTAAAAAATTTGATGCATGGAAAAAATTACAGATTTTTTTAATAAAATATATTTTATACACTCAACTTCAAATAAAATAAGAATTTAACATGAAATTCTTAGGACTTTTGGTTCACAGTAGTTTTCAAATGTTATAAAAGCTATATATTAAGTATGGAATTAAATTATGCAATAGAATGTTTTAAACTGTGCACGCAAGGTAAAAATATGACGTGAACGCATAAAACATTTTGTCACAAAGCAGATTAAAATATAAAATTATTTGTGGCATTATTTATGGCAACACTAACGTTCGGGTTTTCCCAAAGTAGCTATATTATGTAGTCAGCTGTCAAAAGTTGGAAGTCATTGATTTTAAAATAAGTAAGTTATCCCAGTTCTTATATCAGTAACATATTCGAAGATCTTAAGGGTTTTGAGGTGCACAAGCCCCCTTAATGCAAAAGTTTCAGTTCATTTATGGATTGCCTGGAAATTATTTGATCGATGCTATACCCCTAAACCTCATATTCAAAGCACTTTCCTCATTCATTCCAAGAAAACATCTCAATGTAAAATTTAAAATTAGGCAAAAAACAACCGTAGTTTAGAAGAGATGCTTTTAAGAACTTTTTTCCCCCAGGAGCTAGAGAGCAACAGAAAATTCTTTTGTTCCTAAAGAAGAGGGAACTATGTCTAATCAACATCAAAATACTCTCTGTAACATGACAAGCTATGCACTGCCCAACTGGTATAGTGGCACTCCTATATGCGGGGAGCCAAAAGTCCTCTCGTATGATTGCCAAACACAGGCGTAAACTAGCGCAACTTGCCACGAGTAATTTCGTGGGCTTGGGTTAATGTTACTGTCAGACAAGTGAGCATAAGTGACAACAAGAAGCGATGCTGCAATGGTATACTTACCTGAGTATAGACTGCCGCACAACCGGACAACCAGGTGATATAGTATGGGGTGCCATTACATTTGATAACCGGACTTCTTTGGTTGTCATCCGTGACGCCCTTACAACATAGCAATGTACAGATGAGGTTATATAAGCTTACAATTCAGTAGGATAAAGGCCGGAGCACAGCGGTACGCCTTTAAACAACTGCTTGTTTTCTTGCTTCTCCAACACTTCCCTGTCCGGCGCGATAGGCATATGTCTTCCCAGCAGAGCACGTTTGAGCTGGGAAGAATAGGCGTCTGCGGCCGACTGAATTGCGCCGATCTAACGCGCCAGTTGGAACGTGTTTAGCAAGCAATCTTGTAAGATGTCATCTGCCAACTCTATTATCCAAACCTCAGCCGCAAAACAGCTGCGTCAGGCCTAGAAAGGGGCCAACATATTACTGATTTTTCCCCCTTTTTTTCTTTTTTAGTTCCATTTCCAGAATAAAACATTTAATTCCTATGATACTATCAGCTTCGTTTTCAATACATATACTACATCACATCTATCGATTTTTATCCAATTTGGGTAATTCCTTCTTGATGCGTCGCTTTTATGTTACAAATTGTAAATAATCCAGTTCAATTAAGAGAAGAATTAATGCATAAATTTAATTATTAAATTTAAAATACAGTAAATTACCATGTGGGTGCTTTATTTCGTCAGGTTTCCTTTTCTTTCTGTTTTTTTTTTCAAATTAACTGAATTATTTAATTAATTTAAACATCTGTAACCTTAGCTGAATATACAGGTCGCAGATACAGTTAATTTGATTTCATGTAGGGGTGTTGTCTCTTTACTTCAGGTGAAAAAATATCTAGACTCGACTCTGGAATTAAATTACGAAGTCTTTCAAAGGATAAGGAAATAGTCAGCGCAAATATCTATCTACTCATAATTAAAATTATTTAATGGATATTAATTGGAATTTCTTAGCATAGTAAAACAATATTGCTAAAGGCATATTGTTCTAAGCTTCAAACTGTTGGTTTCTAAATTAATTTATACCTAGAAAAAATGATCTAGAATCACATATTTCCAATTTCATTCGTAGAAAGACTAAAATTGAAGGATTGGATCAAACGAAGTTCACAGCTCTTAAAATATACTTTTTGCCAGCCTTTTCAGTGTGTGGAAAGGACTTAAAACATATAATTTTGATAACAATTTTTCAAGATTTCATGCGTTATTGAACATTTCCTTCTAAATAATCTTTAACAGAGTATGAACAACTAATTAACTAAAATTTTCTTGGTCAAATGTGTATAAATAAATCTTTTTTAACCACTTAAGCCCAGCATGTGGCTAGTTATGGCCCAGGTCACCTATGATTCTTTACAATCCCATTTACCTGTTATACTAAGGAACCTGGGTAACGCGGGTTTCTGAAAGAATGCTGTACCAAAGACCCCAAATTGTCTTCAACTGGCCTTGAACGAAACTTTTTTCTTATTTTTACCAAAAGATGTCATATAAAAATAATGTCGTAGTCTTGAAGCTTAACTTTATTTGACTCATTTCTTGAACTGAGGCACTTAATTTTAAAACCGTGACAAAGAAATATTCAGTGGTGCAATCTTTTGGAAATACGTTAGCAAATTTCAACATACAAGTTTTTTAGTAGAAATTTTTTGCAATATCAGTAGAGAAGAGATGAAAATAAATACGTAAAAGTATAATAACATCTCACCGGTAATTGCTTGTCTTTCTTTGCAGACAAACTTTCCAGAAAATGGCTCATAAGCGTCTTTGGTTGTGTCTGATTTGAATATAGATGCCATATAAGGATTTTCACATTTGACTTCCATGCTAGCATCAGAAAATAGTGGTGCTTTTCTAAAAATGGTGAAAAATATAAATAAAAAATGTGTATTAATAGTAATAATAACAACTACAATAAAGAACCATTTCCATTCTTGCGGTGGTATGCATTGTCGCATGCGATTCTCGAATCGGCAAGAGAATTTATTTTGATTGATATCTGTGATGTGGTGAACGGAGATGGAAATCGTTCGGAGATAGAACGATTGAACTATCAACAATTTTCATTTCTACATCTAGCTTAACACATGATGTCACATGATGAAAGAGGAGCAATCAAACGACGTCAACAAAAAATAATGTTGGCAGACGTAGCAATAAAACATTCCTTAAAAATGCTTCTTTTCAAATTTCAGGAAATTCACGAAAACACAATCAATATAATTTAGTCACTAAAAAATTTAAAAAATAAGATAACTTCATCTACAGCGCTAGTTATTTCAACAGAGTAGTGATCTGTATCAGGAATGACCAACAAGTCGATTTTTGTTCAATTACAGCCCACAGGAGACGATTTCAACACGCAAAAGAAACTTAGTCGTGACTCATGAAAAAAAAGAACTGTTGAGGCTTCTTTAATATCTTAGTTAGCGTTAACAACCAACTGTCAGTAAAGCGGAAGGGGGGCGTTCTACTATATCATTTGTCATCAGTTCGATGTCTAACACGCCCTATAGAAGGCTACTTGATACGCTCTCTTTTAATCCTTGGTGGATCGATATTTGAGTTAGCATACCTGTATTCCTTGGTTAGTATTTAGTATTCACCATAGTGGTAACATTTAATTATCATTTCTAAAACGGTGTAATTTTTCTTAACTGCCATGGAAAAATGCAAGTACCTTCTTTCTATGTTTTAAATTTAAACTGCGCACTTATATACATCTCTTGCATTAAAATGAGTAATAAATTTCCCCCCAAATGAAGACTTATCATTTTCAGGAAAGAATGGGAGCTTGATTATGTTTTCACAATGACGAATGAAAAATGTTGAGCTTAATATGCACTGTCTCTGGAGCCGTTATTAAAAGCGTTAACACAGTGAAGATTTTTTAAACTTTACACAACAAATTTAAAATAGATTATTCCAAAATAATTATTCTAGAAAAACTGAAATACGGTATGTTTGTAAGGTTTTAGTTTAAACTAACAAAGTTTTATTTTTAATTTCCCTTTCCTATGATTTCTTATTTCAACTTCCCTTTAGAATGAGCGCGCGTTTCAGCTTTATGCTAATTTGAAGTGGAGCCAAGTTTGTATTTAAGCGTTAGCAAGGTACTTCTCGGTGTGAGAGAGCTTTTAGTCTCAGATCACTGCGGCTCTGCTCGACGTTCGCCTGACCAGCCAGTATTTAAATTATAAGCTTTAGCGCTGTTACGCTATTAGTTATTGAAATAATCTAAGTGCGTTAGTATTAGCTAAATTTTGCTAGCACCTTTGATCATTTAGCATAGAGGCCAACCTCGCATTTATAGCTCTGTGAGCAACAATTATTTAATTTCTATTTAACTTTACTTTAAATTATTTGATTGTTCAATTTAGACCAAAGTGCTGTCATTATTTTCTGTATTCCTCCCGAGTTGGGAAGTGGCTGTATGTAATTGTGGTTTAATAAAAGAGGATTTTAAATCCTTCTTACGTGCAGTTATTTTCTACCACAGAACATAGCTGCATTCAGCTCCCTGTTCAAGATCAGGACTTAATTACTTCACGAATATGTTCGCCAAGAGTATGCATAGAACACTCAGTCCTGACATGTTAAGCTGTAGAGTCTTAAAAACTGCTACTTAAATACTGTTTCCGAACTCACTCAAATTGGCATGTACGTCATTAAATTTGCATTCTGGCAGGAAACTGAAATCAAAAGCGAAAGAAAAGTGTCTTAAACTAAAATTACTCGGTTAGAACAAAATTAGGTCTTTACAAAGTAAGAGCTCAAGGAAATGCTTTTATGAAGCTTATACTGAACTGACATGCAGTGACTATTGCATCATTCAGAGTGAGCAAATTGTAAACCTTTTTTTTGACGGGGAAAGTCAGACTCAACTTATTGCTGCAGTTGAAGACCTATTATTGTCTCGAAATTCTGCGATGGATCAAGGAAATGAGTGAAAAAAATTAAAGGCTTTCAGATTTATATTACGCCCAAAGGGGCATTTTTTTCAACGTTTTCTGTGTTTGTCAGGACTGGGTGTTCGGTGCATATTCTTGGCAAACATCTTCGTGAACTCCTTAAATCCTGATCTGGAACAGGGAGCTGAATGCAGCTATGTTCTGTGGTAGAATATTGTGATTAAGTGATAGAAGAACTGCACTTTAAAAGGATTTAAAATCCTCTTTTATTAAATCACAATTATTTACAACCACTTCCCAACTCAAGAGGGATAGAGAAAGTAGAGACCGCATTTGGGTCTAAAATGCACAATCAAATAATTTAAACTAAAACTAAATAGAAATTAAATAGTCGCTGCTCACAGAGCTATAACGCGAGGTTGGCCTCTAAACTAAATGGTGCGTAGCAAGATTTTAACTAATACTGACGCACTTGGAATTACTTCAATAAGTAATCACATAAAAGCGCTACGGCTTAGAATTTAAATGCTAGCTAGTCAGGAGAACGTCGAATAGAGTGACCGTGGTCTGAGACTAAAAGCTCTCTCACACTGAAAAGTTTCTACCTCTTGCTTAAATATAACTTGGCTCCACTTCAAATTAGCATAAAGCTGAAACGCGCGCTTATTCTAACGGGAAGTTGAAATGAGAAGAGACAGAAAAGGAAAAATTAGAATAAAACTTTGTTAGTTTAACTAAAACCTTACATATTACCTTTATTTATTAAATATCATGCTCTTTGAACTTAAACCACTTAAAATTCACTTCAACAGCAATATCACAATATATTTAAGAACAGTATACCTTTAGAATTTCCGATAGGCAGTCTCGCGCGTTAGAGATAAAAATGTTTCTTACGTACAATGTTGTCATTGCTTCCTTTGAAATCATTGAGTTTTTTAATAAAAAATTCGTTAAGTTTTACAAAATATGAAATAGATAACGAACTAAATTCGAAAGTCAAAATTCAGGAGTCCAGGTGTCCATGTTTGAGTGGAGGATTACGTTAATCTAAATTTCATGGCTCTAGGTACTGTCGTTTTTTCACAATCCGAAAAAACATACATGCATTCACGCACATTTTTCCCTATTTAATTTTTCTAAAAATAATATAGGTCGATAATATTTGGTGGCAACAATCTGAAAAGTGATTCAACGCAAAATGCCATTTTGAGACTAATAGCCTTTCTGAGCTAACGCCCATTTGGGGTAATAAAAAAAACTCTTTATCTTATTGTAATAAGCCCGATATTCATCCATAACGACTTTTGTGGGAAAATATTATTAAGGCGTATTAGAGCACTAGGTGCAGTATAACTTATAACGATAACTTAACTTTAGTTCTTTTCCTTTCAAAAAGGATTTAACTGTGAAACATATTGCAGCAAAAATTGCTGACACATTTACTAATAAAAAAAAACAGCGTTCGACAACAAAAATTATAGCTCTACAAACTGATATAATTTTGCAAGCCAAAGAATTTACAGTTTCCAGTTTTATTACGCTTGAAACTGTGATGAAAGAGTCGTGTCCCAGTAGCACTAAATGTAGCATATGTATCTACTTTGGATCTATTTTGTTATGAATTTTGTGTAAGGTGGCGCAGGAAGTTTAAAACGCAGATCGTAAAATCAAATAAAAAGGAGGCAAAGAGAGTGTGTAATTCCCTCTAACACATGATTTCTATCTGGAAAGAAAACTGTTTATGAATCCCTCAAACAGTGTGTTTCACTCCTACACCAAACTTTTTTTCAGGTCTTGGAGGCTTATGAAATAAGAAAGACAGAAAAGACAGA
>KK113792.1:71150-99071 GCA_000611955.2 Stegodyphus mimosarum
GTCGCAGATATATTTATTCTGCAGAGTTTAGATCTAGAGATATGACTAGCCAATCCGTCTGGTTATGAGGGATTTTCTCCCTCCTTTCTGTATGCCTTCGTGGTGTAATGGTAACACACTCAGAACGTATTCAAAGGTCCAGGATCGAGTTCCGACGAAGGCCATTGCTCATTTTTCATGTGCACCTGCTTCAAAATAACATAATGAGTCTACACAGCTAATATGCCCACTTCCCAGAAAATTATCCACAAGATTATCCCTATGCGCAGGAGAGTTGTCTTTCACAAAAATGAACGGAGGTTCGTCTGAACCCCTGAAAGACGAACATAGAGCTCTTAGATACCTTCTCAATAACAGCAGTCACACAGCTTCTGTCAAAGATATTAAGACCTGTGGGCCGTTCAACATACCTGCCTAGATCGTCAAACCACGCTACCACACCAGTCCTTTTCTCAGAATTGCAGAATAAGCAGAGGTTCCCTAGCCATCTCCAAAAGAAAGTACATCGAGCAATAAGTAAAGACACATTTAAGAAGAGAAGAGATCCCCACTTATGTTTAGTTGAAAGTCGATTTTCTCTGAGCCATGCTAAACGAGCTCTGTTGAGCTCAGAAACAAGCGGGAGTCAAACAACGGGTATTTTTGCAAACTATCGTGTGTCCTGGAAACAGTAACCCTTGAAACACATCTTCCTTAGCCTCGTGGATGTCATGAGAAAGCTGAAAAGATGCTGCATTCCTGATGTTAACACTCAATGAAATACTTCAATCGCAAACGATCTCCACTTCTGGTTATGGCTGTAAGACAAGCTTGTCCAAACTTTCCTTTGCGGATCGAGTATCCTTAAACTATTTCCATGAATTGTATTCGGCTGAGTGCGTTACATTGAAGTCTATAGCAAACTGCACTCGAGATTTCCTTGGTATTAATCTCCCAACGATTCACCACCTTACTCTATCATTCAAACATTCGTGGTAATTCATTTCAAGTGCCCACTTTTGAATTTAATCTAACTTTGAAAAAGAACACCACGAAAGTCGTCGAGAAGTGCGAGCAAACGAGGCGAGGAAAATACCACGAGCGCTTTTAACAAACTTTCCATAAAAATCAGAAAATACACTAGTATATGTTTGCGTATTCGGCATACTAAACATCTGCATTTTTTGTTTGGAAGCAAATTTTATACTTTTGCTCAACGCCTTTCGATAAAATCTCCAAAATATGCAAATTGTCTTAATTTTGAAAAACAATGTTCTATATTTACATGAGTGGCGACAAACTTCTGTTAGGTTTTGCTGCGGAAGAGCTTGGAAAGCGTTGCCCCAAAAAAGAATGAATTTGGATATATCTAATTATGACAATCTGCATTAGGATTATTTGTCTAAAAGTAGAAATGTATTCGTGGAGAGCTTTTTAAGACGCTCATATTCGCGTCACATGAGGAAAATCACGAAAACGCCAATTCATTCATCCTGCTTGCGGAACCTGAATCCTGCTTGATTACACATTTAGAAGCAGCATTTCTTCACTGCAGAAAAGAACATTTTACATGTGACATGCTCACATTTCTAATAAAAGAGACAGTACCACAAGGCTCATTCAAAATGCTTCTTAACGTCTTAAGTCACATAAATGTATAGTATAAACAGCGTACTTACGATTCTAAACCAAACACAAATTTCTGATCAGCTGGCTGCTTGCAAACAATATTCGCAGGTGGTCCACTGCAGTCTTTATTATAACGGTGAGGATCTGTAATAACAATAATAAAGCTAATTACTACAGGAAAGTAATGTAAAAGAAATAAACCTATAATTATTACAAAATATAATAAAACTTCCCTTCAGAAAGCTAAGTAAGCGAATAATCTATAATAATACGTGAACTTTAATATTTATGAACTTAATTCCTTCATCTGGATTTGTTTTCAAAAAATTCTATTTCCTATTCTGAGAGAGAATTACCCTATGTTCTAAATTCTATGTCTTATAATTACATTATAATATTATAATATTAATCAGAGATGAAATTTTGTGTACAATTTGTAGAGACATTAGGTTATTTAGTAGCAGGAGACATGAAAAATATGCAATTCCTTCGCCGGGAATCGAACCACGGACCTCTGAAATACCGGCTCAGTGTGCTGACCATTACATCACGAAGGCACGCTAAGAATGTGGGAGATATACCTTATAAATTTATTATTAATAAAATTCTATCCCTTATTTTGAGATAGAATTTTCTATCTCAAAATAAGAGTCAAATTCAGTCACGAATTTCATATACCGAAAAACATGTTCAGGATCAGTAGTTTAGGGAAAACTAAATTTTGCAGCCAATGTTCTCACAAAGGCATTATTTTATTTTAGGCAATAAAATATAAAATTATGTTTCTAGGTGTTTTTGAACGGACATTGTGGAAAAAGGAACTGGGAAAAGGAATTCCGATGGTATTTGCACCCAATAATGAATGTCATTGATAATTGAATTGAATGCTTCATAAGCTGGAATAACTGCTTTTATTTTGACGATTTCTAGCGAATGTTTATTCGATTTTTAATGTCTTCTAAGAATTCCGTGGAATAATTATGAACCATAATCGAGCGAGACATGCGAAGAAGGCGGGAGAAATACCTTATAAAGTATATAAACTATAGCAAACATTTAAATGATGCAGTAATTATAAAAATGTATTTTATGTAAACAGCGTTCTTCATGTTTTCATATGTACTAGCGGGTAAGCCCGTCAGATGAGTGGCAACGGCCAAACCAATATTTATAAGTTCTACGTACTGTAAAATTGAAAAAATGAACTATTAATTTAATGTACTGTTCAGCTAGCAACTGTATAAAAGTTGCTAGCTGCTACTAAAGCAAAATTTATGAGCTCTGTGTACACCTGAAAAGAAAGTGCATAAAAGCATTTCAGTAGGAATGAAATGAGTTCATTCGCTGTGAGATAGAATTAGGTTCTCTGTTTTTGAATTGAGTTATGTTTAATGTTTGAGATATTGTGATATTGTACGAATATCTCGGAGGAAATATTTCAGTATTTTGTTTTATTTCTTGGAAAAAGAATACATTTTAGTAACTTTTTATCAACTGGTGCATTCAATTGAATTCATAACGAACCCGTAGGCACGCGGCAGTTTTTGGTGTCAGGAGTGGGGTTGAATGCCATTCACTAGAGCTATGGAAGAACAATCGAGACAGCTCTTCACTGCTTTTGCTGCCTTCCAAGAACAGATGAGAGCTGGCCAAGAATCCGTTAAAGAAAAGATGGAAGCTTGTTAAGATTCTGTAAAAGAAGAGATCAGTTCAAGAAAAAATGGAAGAATCTGTTAAACAAGAAATCAGATTAGGTGAAGAAGAAATGAAAAGAGAAATAGCATGCATGATAGAGAACAAGTTCGAGGCTATGGAAGGAAGAATGGATACAGCTGAACACAAAGTTGGAGAAATTCAAGAAAGAGTTTCGACCATGGAACAACAAATATGTTACAGAGTTTCTTCTGTCAAAGAAATCGAAGGAAGAGTTTGTGCCTTTCAACAACAAATTGAAGACAGGGTTTCTTCGGTCGCCAAGGAAGTTGATGCCTAAAAGAAATTCGTAGCTACAGCAGGAAGCAACTCTGATGGATTTAAATTTTTATCCGTGCCTTCTCATTCCTCCCTGAAGTTATCCACGTATGATGGGAAGACCTCTTCGCAAGTATATAAGACACAATTTTCTATAGTGGCGGATGCGAATGGATGGGATTCCCAAGCTAAGGCCTGTCATCTCGCCGCTTCTGTGAGAGCAGATGCAGCGGATAATCTGCAGACTCTTCCGGAAAACCAGAGACTAGACTTCGAAGCTCTATCTGGCGCATTGGAGCTGCGCTTCGGCGAGAAATGTTTGAAAGACTACAGTAAACTTCAATTAAAATCCCGTCAACAGAAGCTTACGAAAACACTCCAGGAACTAGCTACGGATGTTGAAAGGCTGTCTCACCTCGCCTTTACGGAGTGCCCGAGAGGAACAAGGGAAATCCTTTCCCTGCAGTACTTTATCGATGGCATCCGGGATCCTGAAATGCAGAACGCTCTGAGAATGGCGGGTGTGAAAGATATAAAAAGTGCTCTGGTGTACGCCATGAAATTCGAAGCAGCCCAGCAAGCAACTCGTAGAGATCGCTATCCAGTCAAAGCTGTGCGAGTCCATGAGCCAGTGGATCAATTGATGCCTCGTTTAGATGATTTAACAAGACAACTGAATGCCTTGCAGCAGAATATTGGTGAGAAGAAATCGAGGAAGTGCTGGAACTGCTGTGCTTTAGGGCACATACGGAAGAACTTCCGAACACCCCAGAGCACAGAAAATAAGACGGACGATATAAACAGACAAGTAAATGCCATGAGATGGAAAAGGAGTGACAAGAAACGAAAATGCTGGAACTGCGGAGCTGAAGACCACGTACTAAGGAATTGCAGAACACCTCAGGGTACGGAAAATAAGATCATTTCCCAGGAACGATGCTGGAGGCAAATTAATGACCATATCGAGGAGCGGAAGTTGCCAGATAGTGAAAAACCCTGTTCAAAAGCGCTCAAGTTTTCTGCAGTGAGTGGTAACAGTAATGGACTATCCATTAATGGGCATATCCATGGAGTTCCTTGCAATATGATTATTGACACAGGAGCTAATGTTATCATCGTTCGGAAAGATTTAGCTCAACGATTTAAAGATAAGCTGATTTGGATGCCATCCTGTGTTAACCTCCAGACTACATCGGGTGAGAAAATTGACATCGATGCGAAGTTAAACGTGAACATGACGCTTGAAAGTGCACCTTACCATCACACTGCATATGTGGAAGATATTACAGATCCTTGCATAATTGGATTGGACTTTTTAAGGAAATACAATTTTTCCTTGTACTTCAAAAACAACAAACTGCTTTCAGCATCTGAGGACACGACTATCGATCATCAGAAGGGATCCTCAGCTGGAAACGCCGAAGTCTCGTCTGAAAGACCCTGCTCAGAAAGCTACCGAAATCATATAAGGGTCGAAGAGAAACCCGAAAATACCAGCAATTCTCCCTCCCAGATGCTCATCCGTAGTGATATTCGTCTGCCTTGTGATCTTTTGTTTGGCCGCCCTGCAGATGTGCCTTCATCACCTGAGGAATACATCCAAGATGTCCAGGCCCGGTTTGAAGTGATGCACCGTTCTGCATGAGAGCCAGTCAATTTGGCGACGAAGGAGATGAAGACCCGCTACGACACGAGAGCTACTGGCCATCGTTTCAACGAAGGAGACAAGGTGTGGTTGTGGTATCCGGCTCGACGGAATAAACTCTGTCCGAAACTACAGTCACCTTGGGATGGTCCGCACACAGTCCTAAACAGGCTGAACAACGTCGTGGTTTGGATCCGTAAGTCATCGAACTCTAAACCTAAAGTCGTGCATTACGACAGGTTAGCTCCTTACTATGGCCATAGTATGTAGTGTAAATAATTGTAAATAGTAATGTAAATTGTAAATAGTAATGTAAATTGTAAATAGTAATGTAAATAGTAATGTATTTGACAGTATTTGATTTGTATTTAGCGTTTGATAGTATTTGATAATATTTGATTTGCTGAAAGTTACTTATTGCAGTTATTGTTTATTTTGTTATTGTAATGTAATTTTTATTATTGCATTGATGCGTTAGTTATAAGTTTGGCTTTCTGGCCAGGGATTGTACTGCCCGGTACGTGCAGTCCTTGGGGAGGGGGCAATGTTACGGATTTTGCATTTATTTAGAATTGTATTTAAAATTGCTTTATTTTCTTGTGCAAAGCAGACGATTTTTGAAGACAAAGCTACGTCGGAAAAGTAGAAATAAAAGAGCGCGTGCATTTAATATTTAATAAATAAATATCTAGTAATTGCTGTTGCCATCTAGAAAAATCCAGAAAAATAGGTTTTACCAGAATATTCTAGTGAATAATTAAAAAGCTTATAAAAGCCGAATTAAAACACCTCATCTCAATTGTAGCTGTTTTAAGAGAACTATTTGTTTACTTAATGCTGTTACTGATTGTAGTGCAATTCGCTCGGAGATAGAATTATTTTCTCTGTTTTTGAATTGAGCTCTGTTTAACGTTTGAGATATTGTGATATTGTGCGAATATCTCAGTGGAAATATGTCAGTATTTTGTTTTATTTCTTGTGAAAAGAATGAATTTTAGCAACTTTTTTTAGACTTGTGCATTCAATTCAAAACGAGCCCGTACGCACGCAGCAAATTACACTGGTGTCCAAAAATTAAGGACGAAGTCGAAAAATTAACATATCAGCTGAACAAAGAGGCAGAGCGGACAGAAAGACCAATCAGGAGATTAAGTAAGGTGATGTACGGTAGCACAGGCGCAGATATGCAGGTAGACGTAATGGGGGAGTGTCTGAGTAGTATAAAGCATGTTGTCAGTGTAAGATCAGTATTTCTGGCAAAGAGATTGCACGCCGTATAGCAGTTAAAATCACACCGAGTTGCTGCCTCAGCGAGAAATGGCGAATAATCAATCTGTTAGACGACATCTGGATGCTTTTACCCGAGGTCGAATCATTGGGAAGTTGGAGGAAGGCCGCAGTGCGACAAGTGTGGCTGCAGAGTTCGGAATTGCTCAAAGCATCGTTTCACGACTTTGGAGACAATTTCAAACTACAGGAACAGCTATCCGGGGGTTTAGTAGTGGTCGTCCACGAGGAACCACACCCGCAGATGACCGGTATATTGCCTTACAGGCCAGAAGAAACAGGCGGCAGACAGCGGGAGAAATCGCTAGACACACGACACAGGCGACTGGACGACCGATATCGCGTTTTACCGTGGCCAGAAGACTGCACGGTGGTGGTCTGTTTGCACGACGCCCTGTACGGTGTGTACCTCTAACGCCTGCCCATCGGAGAAGGCGTTCTCTGTGGTGCCGGGAACACCGGAATTGGAGAGACAATGAATGGGGACGAGTACTCTTTACAGATGAGAGCAGATTCAGTCTGAGTAGCGATTCTCATCGCATACTCATCTGGAGAGAGCGGGGAAGCCGCAATCATCCCTCGAACATCATTGAAAGGGACAGGTATGGAGGTGGCGGTGTTCTCGTTTGGGGAGGCATCATGCTTGGTAGTCGTACAGACCTTCACATCTTCGACGCAGGTTCAGTCAACGGGACCCGTTATTGTAACGAGATTCTTGTTCCATATGTGCGTCTTTTTAGAGGCGCTATGGATCCGCAGTTCCTTTTCATGGACAACAATGCACCATGTCATCGCACAGTAGCTGCCGAACAGCTCTTAGAGAGTGAGGATATTGAACGTATGGATTGGTCGGCACGATCTCCGGATCTCAATCCCATCGAGCATGCATGGGATTTTCTAGGCAGACGCTTGGCAGCTCGTACCTTACCGCCAGTAACGATTCCGGAGCTTCGATTGGCGCTGCAAGACGAATGGGCAGCAATGCCTCAACATCTCATTGACACCCTCATTCTCAGCATGGGCAGACGCTGTGAAACCTGCCTAGCAGTCAGGGGAGATCATATCCCCTATTAAAGACCGGATGTTTCTTGCTGGACACCCATCACAGGGATGTTTCGGCCTTCAGTCGCATTGCGCTCCGTGCTACTTTTTCAATAAAGCTTCTTTTTATCCCTGTGATTTCTCTTTTAGTAAGTGTTGCTTACATTACTCATGTCCTTACGTATTGGCGATCTTACGGTATTAAATGTGTTGATTTGGAAAGCTTTTGTACAAAGTTATATTGAAAAAACCGTCTCGTCCTTAATTTTTGCACACCAGTGTATTTAATGTTTGGTAATGCTATTTTTATTTCATATTTTGCAAGACTTAAAAATTTTTTATTCACAAACTCTACGATTTCAAAGCAAGTAGTGGAAACAATTTTTGAAGTAAAGCAGATTTTTATGTTGCCACTCGGAAACATGAGGGCGAAAATTAGCGTTTTCAGGGTTTTTAATTAATATCTTGGCTGATTAAAGTCGTGCGAAGATGAAAATGGTCGAAATAGTTTCCCATGAAGTTTTGGAATCAGGGGGTACATCTCTTAAAACTCCTCCCCGCCGTTCCAGAGAAAATAATGCCACAAACAAACAGACAGACGCGCACAGATTTTAAATAGTATAGATTTCTGCTTATCATCGATTTGTAATTACATCCTTTGGGGATTAAATTTCGCTTTCATTTCTTTTCTGGTCTGATTTAAAAGAGTCATATATAAAGGCAAAACAAAATGTTCATGCTTAATTTAAGACGAGAATTTAGTACCTTTAAAATATAAAAGTACCATTATCACGTTTGAACTGCGTAATAATGTCACTGTTATAACTTCTGAGTGCATCAACCTAAAAAACAAGATAAATAAACTTCATTCGTGTTTATTATTTCGTTTGTTATCTTTACATTAAATTAAAAGTGGTTGCAGTCATCCGAAGTGTAAGTTATTAGAGTGTTACTTGAAATTCAATTACTTTTTTAATTTTAAGAGTGAGGCGTAATGCCTGGGACCTTCTTGCTGTTAGTAAAAGAATAGAATAAAAAATCTGAAAGGTTTCAGATTTTAAATTACGTCCAAAGGGGCGTTTCTTAAACATTTTGTATGTTACTTTTACTTATTGAATATCATGTTCTTCGCATTTAAACCATAAAATTAAGTTCAAGAAAAATATCGCAAAATAATTTTAAACTGAGCATATCTTTAGAATTTCCTACACACAGTCTTACGCGCTGCAGATAAAAATGTTTTTTTCTGTACAACGTTGCCATTGCCCGCTTTGAAATCCTCGGGTTTGTTCATCAAAAATTCGTTAAAGTTTTACAAAATATGAAATCGTTAATAAAACAAATTCCAAATTTCAAATTTGGGCTTTCAGATGCCTATATTCTCAGCAGGATGACGACATTCAAAATTCGATGGCTTTCGTCGTTTTATCGAAACATACATACATTTATGCAGATTCTTCATTATTTAATTTCTTTAAACATAATACAGGACTGCAATATTTTGTGGCAACAGTTTGAAAAGTGATACAGACTTTTAATGTTTCCGACGCAAAATCGCAAAACGAAAACAATAGTCCTTCAAGGACAAAGCCCCTTTGGACTAATAATAAAAAAAAGAAGAAAGAAAAGGAAAAAAATAGATCTGAAATGCAAAAGAATGAGTACACTGGAACATCAACTAAAGACCTACATAAATTTTAAGTTTGATACAAATGTTATGAATTGTATGCATGAGTCTTCTATCAAATAATAACTACATCCTTTGTGATTTAATAACCGCTTTCATTCTTTGTACACGCTCCGTCTTGATTTAAGATCTATGTTAAATCTTTAAGACCAAAACTTAGTTACTTTAAATTATATCAGCGATGTTTACTTCTTGATTTTTTTAGATGTTATTTATGACAGAAAAAATTTCAGAGAGCACCAAGCTAAAAGTTTGTGAGCAAATTGCTTTCCTTCCGGGTAGGCTGTAACTATAGAAATGACATTTTTCTCTTTAGCATCAACTAAACAGAAATACATTTTCATTTGAGTAATTTAGCCCTTAATTCATACAGGGGCCAAATGAGCTCAATTCTGTTCCTGTAGTTACAATAATAGTGGTTGGTACTGTAGTTCCAACAGTAGTAATTGGTTCTAGTATAGCTGTAAAATACTAGTGCTTGGTTCTAGTGACATGCCAAAAATGCTCGATCTAGGGAGTCAGAGGTACATGAACATATAAAAGATAAAAAGAAAAATTGTGAGGGTCACATTAGATTTTCTTTTCACTTACAAGGAATTAGTGTCAAAGATAAGCCATATCTTACCAGAGGGTCCTTCGGTCGTTGTTGTGGTTGGTTCTGTAGTTGTAGTTGTTGGGTTTTCAGTGGTAGTCGTAGTTGTAGGCGCAGCAGTTGTAGTCGTCGTTGTAAGCTCAGGGGTTGTTGTCGTTGTTGGCTCAGCAGTTGTAGTGGTCGTTGTAGGCTCAGCAGTTGTAGTTGTCGTTGTAGGTTCAATGTTGTGGGCTCGGCAGTTGTAGTAGTAGTTGGTTCCTCAGTTGTAGTGGTAGTCGGCTTTGTCGTTGTAGTAGTCGTAGGTTCTGTTGTAGTAGTAGTAATAGTAGTAGGAGGTTCTGTAGTGGTTGTAGTTGTAGGTTCTTCAGTTGTAGTAGTAGTAGGTGGTTCTGTAGTGGTCGTGGTGGTAGGTTTTTCAGTTGTAGTAGTAGTAGTAGTAGCTGGTTCTGTAGTTGTAGTAGTTGTGCTTGGTTCTGTAGTTGTAGTAGTAGTAGTTGTCTGTTCCGAAGTAGTAGTCGTCGCTTTGGTAGTTGTTGTTGTTGTTGTTGGCTCAGTAGTTGTAGTTTGTTTAGATGTAGTTGGTGCTACAGTAGTTGAAGATTCCTGAGTAGTAGATGTAGCAGCCTCAGTAGTTGTCGTTACCATCGGTTTTGTTTCCTAAATGAAATTTTATGCATACAGAGCTACGTTTACAAAGACTGCAAGGAAAACTGAAAGGCAATATTAGTGTACATATGTATATATGTAATAATAAAATTCCATAGTCAAAAGTACATATAAAACCCTAAGTTAAATTTCGTCTTTTATTTTTGTTTATTCCTCAATCACAATTCTAAGTGCATGTTCTTTTCATTTTAATGGCGGCGATCTCTTATTCGAAAGTACGTGGAATTAAATCCACAGCCCCGTAGTCAAATTGATTTTCCCGCTTTTTTCTACACGTACAGTAATTGAATGTTCTGGAAATATTTGAAGCGAACTGGATTGGCTGACGAAGCTGACGTAATTTCTTGGAAGCTCCGCCTTTCCAGTAATTATAAAAGAACTCGCAAAGGAACATCGGGCGGTCTTTTCATTAAGGTAATGATGGAATAAACATCAATTCAAAAAGCTATTAATTGTTCTTCGAAGATGTAAATTTTAACACAGCTGTTTTTCAAGAAAAATAATAAATGGATTCTTTTTGTTATCATCGTTTGTTACTTTGAGCTACGACTACATCACATCATCATGGCACATCATATATATATATATATATATATATATGTACATATATTGTAATACAGTTAGTCCATACTATGAAAAGTGTGATAAGACGGAGATCAAAGCAAGCTATGAAGTATTAAAAATAAAAATGGAAAGCAATTAAATGCTATAAACTCCTTTTACTTGCAAAAAAAAATTGAATGCAGATACTACAAGAAAAAAACATCGAAACAGTGCTGTCAATATGCAGTAAAATTTAGATTTCTAACCATAAAAAATTAATTTGACGGTGAACTGAAAAACCAGTTGGTTTTGAAAGAGTTTTCAAACCTTAATAGAAGTAATTGTATGCTACTAGAAAATAAATTTAAGTATTTACGACAAGATATGAATCCTGGTTCTTCAGCACAAATGATAATTAAATTTCTTCGTTGATTACGCCCCTCGAAAGAAAACTAGTTTAAAAGCTATAGATATTCTTAAGAATTTTTAATAGAGTGTTATACAAGGAAGCTTCTACTTGATCAAAATTTTATATGTACAATAGTGTACAAAATTTAAGCAAGAGATTAATTTTTCAATACAGTCATGAAATTGTTGAAAAAGACATTTTGCGATTAGGACAATGAAACGCCAATTCAGTAGAAAGGTAATACATATACAAATTTAGAACAATGACGTCAGAGAGTACGTCAGGGCGTGCTAAATGCGAGGAGTCAGCGAACGCAATGCAAGCCAAATTAAAAAAAGAAAGGAAGGAGTACTTTCAGGCATTCTTTTCTGCAAGTGAAAGTGAGAATGTAACCTGCAGTATGGCTACAAGACAATATCAGGACTCTTTTATACATGATAGAATGACTGACAAGCTTGAGTAAGGGCGTACTTTAATGTCTGTCGCCCAAATCTTTGAAATTTATAAAAATGTTGTTTCACGAGCTTAGATAGCCTTACAGACAACAGGTACAGCTAGAAGAAAGATTGTTGGTACTCAGCCGAAGGAAACAAAGGTGACTAATGACCGATATGTAGCCCTGCAGGAGAAAAGGATGTCGAAACAGGTAATAGGAAACATTGTTCAACATTTGCGCATGTCCTGAATGCTGAATATCACTAACAGCAGCTCATCGGCGGCACAGTTACAGTGGTGTAGAGAATACAAAGACTAAGCACCTCATTATGTCTCCTTTAACAATGATAGTCTTTTTAGTCTGACAAACTATTCTCAGGGCCATTTGATATGAAGAGAGGGGTGGTCTTGCTTTCATCCCACTAACCGGAAAGAGATTGTTGAGGTGGCTCTCACGTGCTTGTATTGAGAGCATTATGATGAATGGATTTACGGAGCTCGACATTTTCGACAAAGGTTGACTTACGGAGATCGTTACTATGATGAAGTTATTCTCCCCCATGTGGGTCTTTCCTGGGTGCCTTTGATCCCGACTTTGTTTTTACGGAATGCAAATGGACTCATGCTGTTGATGAGCTTCTGCAGTGGGAATATATCCATAGAATGGACTGGCCAGGGTACTTCCCTGATTAAAATCCCATTGGATTTGTGCGATATACTTTAAGAAGACGCCTGGTGGCACGATAGTACCCTCCGGAGAATAACAGACACCTGAAACAGACGGTCTTTTAAGAATAGGAGCTCTTACCCCCAGAACTATTAAATAATCTGGTGTTGAATATAGACAGACAGTGCAACGCAGCCATTGCAATTAGGGGAGGTCTTGTCCCTTGCTAAGGTTCTTCGGTTTGTTGTTTTTCCTCTCGACCAGACAGTTTTTTGTTTAGTACAAAAAATTCCGTTCTGTCAAAAGCCTTTTTCTATTCGTTCCACAATGTGTCCGTCCTATCCATTTTTGGTTACTATGCATTTTTTCCATCGTTTATATACTAAATTGTGTCTCAGTAGTATGAATTACATGTCCCCCAATTGAAATTACTGCCAAAATCGGAAAAGTTGCTTAAGTTTTGCATACTTACATAATTACATACCTGAAGTTATTGACCCGTATAATATTCTAAAAGAAAAGATAATTTTTCACTTAACGATGATCTGGACATTCAGGTGCTATTGAGAGCTGAAACATGGTCACAAATATTAACTACTGAATGCTATAAAATTTGCAAAGTTTTAACGGTTTTACACCTGTTAGGGTGGTGGCTGATCGGTGCGGCTGAAAACAACGATTGCGTATCCTCAAAAGTATTGATGGCTTTGCTCTGCACTAAAGACAATTCTAAGTTGTGGGATTTAGAGTGTTCGGGGATTAAAGAATCCGGAACAAAACTTAACGAGGACAGCGATCATAACGGTTGAAATTTCTTTGAAAATATGGTAAAGAGAGATGGTATAGCGGGATATATATAAAGATTACCATGGAATGAAATCTTGGATATTTGATGATGATAATGATAAAGGATACAATTATCTAATTGTCTTGTTTTTAAAACATACTTAAGCTGAATGGCTAACAGAACATAATCATCAGCATTATGAGCATGCTGAAACTCTTCTCGCGATACTCAGGGAAAAGGTAAGGATTTTAAATCGAAGAAAAATTATAGCAGCTGTTATCTAAAAATGTTCATTTTGTAGAAGAAACAAAACAAAGGCTCTGAATATCGCCCCCCTTTTTTTCCTTTCGAGAATTTAAACGAAAATTTCTAACACTTTTCAAGTCACCAGAGTTGATGTTGCAGGACCTGTTCTGTACATCTTGAGCTTATCTCGGCGTAGTAGTGCCTTTATTCAAGCTGTATGACGTTTTACTGCCAAAAGGAAGGATAATATCAATTATTTATTCAAGTAATGGATCAAAATAACTGCAGTAAATACAATTATGAAGCAACTAGAACTGTCATAAAATTCAACAGGAATATAATTTACATTACGTTGCCGAAACTGAGTTCGGCCACAACTCTAAGGTGAGCATTTAATAGGAATTCTGAAAGATCTGTTGAAGAAAAATTTAGTTTGAGTTTTTTGAATTGTGAAGAACTTCTTACTCTGCTTTGCGAATGTGAATCAGTAATGAATAATCGATTCTTAACTTCTTTCTTTGAGGAAGCCGATGAGTCAAGTGTTTTGTTTTTACAGTGAGCTCTCAGTTTAGTGAAAAGATTAAATGATGACCAATCTCTTAGACAGAAACTGAGAATGCATTTTAAAAGAGAGTGTCTAAGATTGTTACAACCATTCAGCAAAAGACCCATGCAGCGCCTGCCTGAAGATTGCTGGTTGTAATTTCGAACTGCTATTGTAGTAAAACTTTACAATAAAATTCAGTAGTTTTCAAATTCGAACATTAGAAAAAAAAAGAATTAAAATAATAGCTAGTTTTATTGCCCCAGCTAAAAATAAATAAATGAAGCGGTAGATCACATACCTAAAAAATTATTCACACCTAAAAAATCTTATTCATTACTGTATCGTGCTCAGAAAGCAGATTTCACTGTTACGTGTAGGTTGATTGAATTAAACCTATACTAAGTACCTTTACTTTATCTAAAACAGTATAATATTTACAAAAATTTTAAACAATGCATTAATTTAGATTTAATATAAAATATTTAAACGCTCTTAAGAACACTCAAGTACCTCATTAATCCTCAAGTACTTTCACGAAATGATAATTTAAACACACCATTAAAAACTACTATTAAAATAAATAAATCAAAAAAATTTTTTAAATATGTAAAAGAGAAGAAGAGGAAACATTTGGTATAAAACATAAATTTGAATTATGCTTGAGGATATTATTCCTGGGGAAAAAAAGGATAACTGTAACAACTTAACAGTAGAAAAATTATTATAACTTCAGTTTAAAAATTAGTTAAAATAGAAGATGCTACGTAGAGTTTTAATTCCCAACAAATGCTAAAAGTTGTGATAAATTATTTTCAGCGCGTTTTATTTTTAAATGATAAAATTATATAATGTCTGTGTTAGAATAAATTAGTGTCACTTTTGCATAATGAAACTGGGCAACGTCAAAAACAATCTAGCGCCAAACGATATATTGATGAGAGAGGATTCTACCTATATTTCTTTAGATGCAGAAGTCTTAAAAAGATTTTGTACTTGCATTGTATTTATGCTTCATTCTCTTCAGCATGTTACCTTCTTTTATGGAATATGCCTCTGATAATTATTATCTAATAGGTAAGCTTGAAGCTATTTAAAACATACAAATTAATCTCTTGCAAGTTTTTTTTTTCAATACTTCCATTTAAAAGTTTGTTAAGACTGTTAACTTTGATTTGTATTCTAATTGTGTTCTATCGGAATTAAGTGAGCTCTCTAACTTGTTAAATAAAGATTTCATATTTATTCTAACTTATGATTCTTTAATAAACCTGTGCTAAATAAAGGACAATGTACTTGAAAGGTTTAACTGTGTTAAATGCAAAACATATCAGTCAGACATACATTTCTGTGCGAAATAAAACCTCACCATCATTACACATTTCACTCTCGAAATTTGGAAACCAAATTAAAATATTGTACCTTAATCAAACCTCAACTAAACTTTTACTTGAAAGTTCTCCTTTTAAACTATATTTCCACAATTCAAAAATAATTTTTATGAAGCTTAATATTCAAATATAAACTCATAACAAATCTTAGCAAATGATCTATTGCATGGTGAAAACCTTATTGTGACTTGACGATTCCATAAAGAAAACAAAACTTTAATTAACACTTTAAATAAATATTTATAAAAACTTACGTGATAAATTTGGTAGCCTTCTATGTTACATTCATCGTTGTCGATACAATCCGATTCATCAATTTTCGATAAGAGATGACACGTTCTTGTGTGATCGTCGGCATCTTCTTGAAGAAAACTTAGAGCCATTCCGGTGCAGCTTGAATTCCCTCTACATTTTTGCAGGCAACGAATCATGTAGGTATCATTAAGGCTTTCTAAAATCCAGCTATCGTGAAGTTTGTTTTCGAACCAGAAATAATATGGAGTAGGATTTTCCCACATGGAAATTAGGCAAAAATTAGCAGAAAAAATCAACAAGATTTTTGATCGAAGAAGTAAATTCATCGTTTAAGATTTACAGATATAATTTTTAGCAATATGAGAAATCAAAAACTTTTCTAAAGAAACAAATGTCTCTCCTTTTTAATGGTTTTGGAGGAGACAAGGATTTAAACTTCTGGATGATAATAATTTATCTCAATTTATAAAAAACAAATTGCACTTCTAGTTCCTGAATTTTGAGTTATACATAACATTTAAAAATGGAAATTAATAAAGCCTAGATATTTGGACTAATTATCATTTTGTGTTTTTTCCCAGTATTCAAATAATTCAAATTATTATTGCTTTCAATCTGGTTTTAAAATAATAAGTATCAATAGAACAAAATATTTGCTTTATAAAATGAAAGATTAAAGTTACTTCTTTTTCAACGTCCTCTTTTAATAGAAATAAGCAATTTTAAATTATCACAGAAAGAAGTTTAATTACTTTAGCTGGTAGCATATTATTTGACAATCAATCGACGCTAAAACGACTACTAACTTATACTTAAGACTTCGTGCATATTCATCACTTGCATGAATATTTTTTAATTAGAAGCTAATATTATTTTTCTTGCTAATCATTCATCTAATACGCTTCAGGTTGAATTCTTTAGCTCAAATACCAGCTTTATAATCATGCAGCTGAAAGCCCCATTGAAACACAAATAAGAATCTGACATTCGTGCGTTAGGTATCTTCCATTTTGCATTGATTAAAACTTCCTCATCTGCAAAGACAACAGATGTTCATTCACAGGCCTTTGAACACAAATTTATGGAAATATTCACGCATATAAAAGTAATAGTTTATTTATCTGACATTGCTGTGCATTTTCCAAAATTCTAGTTAGATTATTTTCCCCTCCTCCTGTAAATATTTTGTGTTTGAGCCAAACAATTCAGGATCAGTCACGATACATTTCAATTTGGTTGCTAACATTCGTATTATCGGAATATTACGACTGTGAGATTTCTATAACTCAACTCCTTGTAAACAATAAATTCTAATTAAAAATACATCTCGAATTTTTCAGGCAAATTTTCCTATCTAATGAAGGAATGGAATAAAGAAAAATTTTCAAAAAATATTTATGGGATATTTAGGGATATCTCGATACGGCATTTTGTGTCGAAACACTTAAATGCTTTGCATAACTTTTAAAACTTTTGCCCCCAAATATTATCGCCCTGTATTACATTTAAAGAAATTAAATAATGAAGAATCTGCATGAATGTTTATATGTTTCTCGAATTGTGAAAAAACAAAGGTACCTAGAGCCATCAAATTTCGAATAACGTAATCAAAAGGGCAACATTCGCACCTGGGTGCCCAATTTTGGAATTTCGATTTTTTTATTATCTGTTTCACATTTCGTAAAATTTTAACAGATTTTTGATTAAAAATCTAAACGATTGCAAAGCGAGCAGTGACAACACTGTACGAAATAAAACATTTTTATTTCCAGGGCGTGAGACTGTCTGTTGGAAATTCTAAAAGTAAGCTGTTTTTAAATATTTTGTGATTTTGCCGTTGAATTTTGTGTGGCGTAAGCATCGAGAACGAAATATATAAAACAAATAAAGTAAATGCACAAAACGTTAATAATAAAAAGACAAAAAAATTATAAAGCCATCTTAGTAAGAAAATTGAACATTGATATGGTAACACAGAAAAAGGTGGAGAAAAAAGCAGAAAAATGTATGCCAACACTTAACACTGCTGAGAATTCTAAATGTATACTGCTATGCTGCTTTTAAAATTTTTTGTAATTTTGTCGTTGAATTACATATAGCGTAAGTGCAAAGAAATAATAAACCTAAAAATACACCAAAAAAAAAAGAATAATAGGAGTGAGTATAACAGCAGACTGGTAGATTGCGAGTTTGGCCACAACGTAAAAAACCTCAACAAACCTTTTTTGGGTGACTTTTAAAATCTGAAATCTTTCATATTTTTTTAATATAGCTTTAAAATTATGTTATGAACTGTCAGACATTTTTACATATCAGAATTATTTCCAACTATATAGTAAATCTAATTAATGTTGAATGCCTGATTTCTTAATGAAATATTTGTTTATTTAAAGAGAGTGTAGAGCTATTAGGGTTTTTTGAAGCAGGAGAGGTGAAAAATGTGCAATTCTCTCGCCGGCATTCGAACCGAGGGTCTCTCGGCACACGTCGAGTATGATCCCGGTTACAACTAGAAGGCATACAGAAAGGAGGGATTAAATACCTCATAAGAGGAAGAAATGTCTAATGTCAAAAACCCTGTTCTTTCTCTGAACATTGTTTAAAATTGCATCATAAAAAATGTACTGAAAATTTTTAATTGTTAAAAATATTGCTGCCTGCGTACCGGTTAATATTGTTTCGTGCGTAAGTCGTAAAAAAAGTTAATAAAACTTATTCATTTCACAAGAAATAAAACAAAATGCTGAAATATTTCCTCAAAGATATTCATATAGTATCACAATATCTCAGCCGTTAAACAGAACTCTATTCAAAACAGAGAAAGTTAATCCAATCTCACAGCGAATTCGCTACAATCAATAACAGCGCTAAGTAAACATACAGTTCGCTTAAAACAACAGGAACTGAGCTGAGGTGTTTTAATTCGGTTTTTATAAGCTTTTTAATTATTCAGTAGAATATTATGGTAAAATCTATTTTTCTCGATTTTTCTAGATGGCAACAACAACTACGAGATATTTATTTATTAAATATTAAATGCAAGCGCTCTTGTATTTTTACTTTTCCGACGTAACTTTCTCTTCATATTCGTCTGCGTCGCATGGAAAAATAAAGCAATTTTAATTGCAGTTATAAATAAATAGCTAAATAAATACAATATCCGTAACACTGCCCCCTTCCCAAGGACAGCACATCCCGGACAGTGCAATCGCTGGACAAGAAACCAAACTTACACTGAGGCATCAATGCAATAATAAACATTACACTATAATAACAAAATAAAAATAAAAATAATTGCAATACATAACTTCCAGCAAAGCAAATGCTATCAAACACCAAATACAAATCAAATACTGTCAAATATTAAATACAAATCAAATGCTATCAGATACTAAATACAAATCAAATACTATCAAATTCTAAATACAAAAAGGAACATGGTCTTATACTATTTACAATTATATACACTACGTTCTATGGCCATAGTAAGGAGCTAACTTGTCGTAATGGACGACTTTAGGCTTAGAGTTCGTTGACTTACGGATGCGAACCACGACGTCGTTCAGCCTGTTAAGACTGTGTACGGACCATCCCAAGGCGACTGTAGTTTCGGAGAGAGTCTTTTTCGTCGAGTCGGATACCGCAACCACACCTTGTCTCCTTCGTTGAAACGATGTCCAGTAGCTCTCGTGTCGTAGCGGGTATTCATCTTCTTCGTCGCCAAGTTGACTGGCTGTCGTGCAGAACGGTGCATCAATTCAAACCGGGCCTGAAGATCTTGAATGTATTTCTCAGGCGATGAAGGCGCATCCGAAGGGCGACCAAACAAAAGATCACATGGCAAACGAAGGTCACGACCGAAGAGCATCTGAGATGGGGAATAGCTGGTAGTCTCGTGGACAACACTGCGGTAAGCCAGTGAAAACCCTGGTAATTTCTTGTCTCAGTCGTGTTGGTTTCTGGAAACCACTAATGAGAGTTATTGAGGATGGTTCTATTAAACCTCTCTACCATGCCGTCCGACTGGGGATTAAAGGCGTCGTTTGGGTTTTGTCGATGCCGAGTAGCTTGCAGAGTTCTTTGATTACTGCTGAGGTAAAATTCCGCTCCTGATTTCAATGTAACTGAGCAGGCACTCCGAACCCGGAAATCCAGTGCTGTATCATCAGGTTTGCCACTGTGACAGCCTCTCGATCAGGAATAGGATACGCTTCAGGTCACTTAATGAAGTAATCACTGATAAGGAAGATGTATTTGTTGCCATCAGCAGTTCGTGGCAGAGGTCCTAAGATGTCAAAGGCGATACGCTCAAAAGGTGCTCTTACATTGTAACGTTGCAGCTTCCCTCGGCTGCGTTTCTTCGGTCCTTTCCGACTTGTACAGGCATCGCAAGATCCGCACCACTTTTGCACGTCATCCTTTGCATTATCCCAGTAGAATCACTCACGAACACTCTGCAAGGTCTTCATTGTTCCAAAGTGACCTCTCGTAGGGCTACTACGTAGTTTTTTAAGGACGTCCGGAATCCGGGATCTTGGAAATATTAGTTGCCATCGGAAAATCTCTCCATCATCCGATTCGAATTTCCGTACAAGACGCCGTTTCGAATATGGAGTGAGTCCCAGAGTACGCAATATTGTTTTGTTGTGGGACTATAGCTCGAAATGTCAGGCCAGGTAGATTTTCCGTTTAAGGTCTCCATTAAATCAATTATTGGTTTAATGTCACGGTTTTCTAGCTGATCTTTTCTAACTTCTTTGTCCCTCCATGGGTCTGGATCAGCCGATGTTGATGTTGTAATTTGTCCTGCGACCGGATTAAGCAGCGAATATTTAGCTTTGACCCTGGAACAATACCCGCAGTTTTCTGGGCAAGGTCTTCTAGACAAGGCGTCAGCGTTTGCGTGCGATGATCCTTTCCGATGACGGGTAGTCATGTCATATTTCTGGAGTTTCGGTATCCACCTGGCTATTTGAGCCTCAGGATTCTTGAAATTAAAAGTAAGGCCAATGATGCACGATCCGTGCGAAGCAGAAATTTTCTGCCATATAGATATTGATGGAAATGTTCTACGGCTTTGGCGAGCAACTCTTTTTTTAAGAGTAATTTCTCTTCGGTTTAGACAGGCACTTGCTCCAGTAAGCCACTACACGTTCTTGGCCCTCTATTTCTTGGGACAAACAGCCCCGACACTTTCATTACTCGCTTCCGTGTCGAGAATAAATGGTCTGTCGAGTTGAGGATACGTGAGGATTGGAGCAGATGTTAAAACTTCCTTCAGGTTCTTAAATTCAAAGAAATTTTGCTTGCTCTCTGTTAGCTTGTGATGGAGTCTTGCGATGGAAGAAAAATCTTTCAGAAATCTCCTATAGTAGGTGCAAAGCCCTAGAAATTTTCTCAGCTGATGGTCATTTTCAGGACGTCCACAGTCTTTAACTTCTGACACTTTTTCAGGTTCCATGCGCACACCTCCAGCAGAGATGATATGTCCGAGATAAGTCACTTCCTGTCTGAATAATTTGCCTTTATTGGGACTCATCTTGAGATTGGCTTCTTTCAATTTCTGAAGCACCTTTCTAAGGTTTTCTAGATGTTCTTCGAAACTCTTCCCGACGATGATGATGTCATCCAGATATATCAGACAGGCTTCGTATGAAAGACCTTTCAAAACAGTCTCCATTAGGCGTTCGAATGTAGCCGGCGTATTACATAGTCCAAACGGCATCACCTTGAACTGCCCAGACCCTTGTCCAATAGTAAATGCTGTCTTTTCGCGGTCATCAGGATGCATTTCTACCTGCCAATACCCGCTCTTTAAATCAAGTGTCGAGAACCACTTGCTTACAGAAAGAGTAATGTCGTCTATTCTAGGAAGAGGGTAACTGTCTTTCTTCGTAACATCATTCAACCGGCGATAGTCAACGCAAAATCTTATTGAGCCGTCTTTCTTCCTGACGAGGACGATGGGAGATGCCCATGGACTTGCTGAAGGCTCGATGAAAGCGCTTTCTTGCATGTCCTTTAAAAGTGTTCGTACCTCTTCCTGTTTAGCAATCGGTAGACGTCTTTGAGGTTGCTTGCTTGGTGGATGATCACCGGTATCGATTCTATGTTGCGTCAAACTGGTTCGATCCACATCAGAAGACGAACGGAAGAAAACATCTTGAAGATCTTGAATGACACATTAGGCAGCATTCCCCTCTTCATCGTTTGATTGCGTATTCTGCAATAACTCCTCTGTAATGCTCTCTGAGGACAAAGATTCTGGAATGTTAATATTTTGTTTAACGCTGGTAACTGGAGTACATGCTGCCACAACTTCACCTTCTTTAATAAATCTCGCCTTTTCAGTTACGTTGGCAACTTTCACCTGGATAACGATTCGTGATAGGTCAACGAGTGCAGAGGCTGCGAGTACATCTTTTGGGGTATTACAGTTCTTGGGATATTCTATGATTCCATAGCGGAAATTTCTATTTTCAGCTATGGATCCAGGAAGTAAAAATTCTGTTCTCGCTGGTATTGTGATATTGGCTTGTGTTATGATTTTGTGAACAGATTTAAGTCTTTCATCATTAATTCCGAATAAAGCTATGCCCTCAGAGGTAGAATGCAGTTCGTTATTTTTAAAATCCAAAGAAAAATTGTACTTCTTTAGAAAGTCCAATCCGAGTATGCAAGGGTTTGTAATGTTTGCTACATATGCCGTGTGATGGTAAGTGGCACTTCCAAACGTGATGTTAACATTTAATTTTCCTTCGATTTCGATCTTCTCGCCTGACACAGTCTGGAAGGTAACGCAGAGCGGCGTCCAGATGAGTCTGCTTTTTAATTGTTCACCTACATCCTTTTCGAATGATGGTAACATTGGCTCCTGTATCAATGGTTATATTACAAGGAACTCCATTGATATGTCCCATGATGAGAAGTCCGTTATTGCCGCCACTCACTGCAGAAATCTGAAGCGCTTTAAACTGGAACTATTCATTATCTTGCAAGCTCCCCCCGCGAGGTGGCCATGAATTAGTTTTCTTCCTTCTTGATAGGCGCGGTCTTAACATCCGTGCCTTGGGGTGTTCTGCAGTTTCTTCGAAAATGCCCTTCAACACCGCAGTTCCAGCACTTTACGGTCGGTTTCTTGTCACCAATATTGCGTATCAAGTGTTAGCTTCCTTTAGTAGTTAAATTAATCACTCACAAGACGATTTTAAAAGAGACAAACAAACATTTATTTAAAGATAAATCGTACTCTTAACTTAATAACCTACGTGTAACGTATTTTTAAACGTACATATCATAACAAACGTTCTTAATTCATCGTACCAATATTCATTTTTAATCGTACTTCATCTGAATAATAAATATATAATAGAACGACATCCAGAAATTGGCTGTTGCCATTTCTCAGTAGATATTCTGTCTAATAACTATAATTAATTTACAACTGTGCTTACACAAGTCATTCACTTGTCTGGTTAAATCATTTAGGCGAGCAGTGATTTGATCCACTGGTTCTTGCATGTGAGCAGCTCTGACTAGGTGGCGGTCTCTACGAGTTGCTTGCTGGGCTACCTCGAATTTCATGGCGTGCACCAGAGCGCTTTTTAAGTCCTTGACATCTGCCATTCGTAGAGCTTTCTGTATTTCAGGATCCCCGATGCCGTTGATAAAGTATTGTAGGAACAGTATTTTCCTTGTTTCTCTTAGCCAATCCGTAAAGGAGAGGTGAAATAGCCTTTCAACATCAGTGACGAGTTGGAATGTTTCGGTGGGCTCAGACATATTCGTATAATATCACAATATCTCAAACTTTAAACATAAGTCAATTCAAAACAGAGAAAGTTAATTCAATCTCAGCGCTAAGTAAACATACAGTTCGTTTAAAACAACAGCAACCGAGCTGAGATGTTTTTCATTCGGATGTTATAAGCTTTTTAATTATTCACGAGAACATTCTGGTAAAAATGCTTTTCTTGATTTTTCTGGATGGCAACAGCAATTACGAGATAGTTATTTATGAAATATTAAATGCACGCAGTCTTGTATTTTCACTTTTCCGACATAGCTTTGTCTTCAAATTCGTATGCGTTGCACGGAAAAACAAAACAATTTTAATTACACTCATGTCCATAAATTAAGGATAATTCGGAGTTACGCGAAAATCGAACTCTAAAATAAATATATCACCTATAAAATCACTACACACATCTTCAAGAATCATATGCAAATTTCAGGAAGTAACCAGATGACGTCAGTGGTACGTCACAATGACGAGAGTGTAAAAGAGTGATATATAAGAAATACAGGCAAAGAAGTAAAATTGTTCGCAGGCGCTTTAAAAGTATTTCAGTGCAATAACCGAATAGTTATGACACAAACGACGCATTTGGATGATTTTTTACGTGGTAGAATTATCGGCCGTCTGGAATGTGGGCGTACCCAACTGGAAGTATCAGACGAATTTGGAATTGCCCAGAGTGTCATCTCCAGGCTTTGGCAACGATTCCAAGATGATGGTAATGTGCGTAGACGTTACAGCACAGGTCGCCTCAGAGTTACAACGCCGAATGAGGACCGGTATTTGTCAGTTACTGCCAAAAGAAACAGGCGGAGCACAGCCTCAGACCTGTCTCGTCAGCTCTCTTCAGCCACTGGTAGGATAATTTCAAGGCAGACCATGTACAGATGCTTAGGTTCAGATTGGTCTATATGCTCGTAGACCTTTCATATGCGTTCTACGTACTGCAACTCACTGTCGCCTGCGGTTAGCCTGGAGTAAAGAGCATGTATTGTGGACACCGCAACAGTGGGCTTATGTGATGTTTTCCGACGAGTCCAGGTTTAGCTTGCAGTCTGCATCTCGCCGGACTTTCATATGGAGAGCTCCAGGTACCCGTTACCACCAAGAAAACATCATTGAACGACACCGTTACGGTGGTGCAGGAGTGCTCGTTTGGGGTGGAATTATTCTGGGTTCCAGAACTGACCTGCATGTTCAAACTGGAATCATGACAAGCCGAATCTATCGGGACGTCATTCTGGAACAACATGCGCGTTTGTTTCGGGGCGCCATGGGCGCACAATTTGTGTTTATGGATTACAACGCCCATCCTCGCCGTGCAAACATCGTAAGCGAATGCATTCAGTCGGAGGATATCACCCGTATGGACTGGCCAGCATTCTCATCGGACTTGAATCCAGTAGAGCACGTGTGGAACATGCTCGGCCGACGAGTTGCAGCCCGTCAACCTCCTCCTACATGTTTACCGGAACTTCGGAGAGCATTGCTTTTTGAGTGGTGTAATATCCCCCAAGATCAGATCGATAATTTGATACTCAGCATGCCTAGGCGTTGTACGGACTGTATTGCATCGTCTGGGAGACATACAATATATTAACAATCATACCAACCATATAATATTGGTTTTTTGTAAATAGTTTTTTTTTTGTAATTTGCTCCAGGGAGAAAAAATCGCTAATTTTTTTAATAATAACAAACATATAGCATCTTTTTTTGCTCTTTACCTTTTGTTTAATAAATAAGCTTTACAATTAAGTCAAATTTATTTTGCTTCTAACTCTTTCTTTGCGTGATTTTGCATTATCCTTAATTTATGGACATGAGTTACATATCTAAATAAATGCAATATCCATAACAATGTAATACAAGAAGTGAAGTAATTCTCTCTGTTAATTATCATTTCTCCTCACTAATAAAGAATTAAGTGTATTTCTATTAATTATTAACAAAATACTGATTTAAGCAGAACTGCATGACTAAATAAAAATGTGAACCTTTCAAACGCTGTTTTAAGTTTTGAAAGAAATAAAATTCACCTGAGAGCAGGTATGACGAATACGAAGAATGTAGAAGAAGCTGAAATCCAAATTTCTGAACAATAGTGTAAGGAATCTAAGATTTGTGAGATGGAACACTCAAAATGCAAAAGCAACAAATTTCTGCTGAACTTGCCACAACGTTTTAATGGCTCGTTGGAGTTGAGTCAAAAGGTTAACGTCCACAGGCAAACAGGTTTATTGATCATAAACCACATAATAACCCATGATAACACCTGTTTTTGTTTTATTATGTCGTTACTAATAATAAGACATGTTTTCTTTATTATTATGAGGTTAAAAATAAATAAAAAACATTAGTCCCTCTTCAATCCTTAAAAATGGTGCTCAAAATCTTTGCAACGGATTTCTGAGTTCTGAACTTGTGGGATTAACAACAGTCACCGTATATGCCTTTAAAGCAATATGTGTCATTGATCCGGACACGTCGCGCTCTGCGCGATATTCGAGAAATACTAAGGTTCGATCCGATTCTATTCTTTCCAAGGATAGCGTGATTAGCGACGTAATGGGAAAAGCAGCTGATTTATCAGACTTCGATAAAGATCAAATCGTTATGGATCACATCGTTATTGTCGACTGGCACATCAATATCAGAAAGGGAAAGCTTAATGGGCTTTTCACGTTCAGTTCTTGTGAACACATATCGAAAGTCTTGTATGGATGATGAAACGACAAGTCGCCAGCCAGCGGTGTGTCGTCGATGGCGCACTAATTCCAAAGGAGAGCGGAAATTGCTACGCATTCTTCGCCGTGACGAAAGAGCTACAACAGTGGCGACCCAGACAGTGTTTCTCAACACACTGTGGAGCGTACATTGCTGCATATGGGCCGACGCAGCCGGAGCCCGAAGCATGTCTCTACACTGAGGCACGTCTTCGCCAGCTGCGTCTGCAATGGGCCATGAAACATCGGAATTGGACATTAGAAGAATGGGAAAAAGTTGCATGGTCCGACAAATCACGTTTTCTGGTCCATCACATCAACAGGCATGTCTGATACGCCGATTTCCAAGCGAAACCCTGCCTCACGGATGAACAGTTGGACGGAGACAAGCCGGTGGTGGGGGTATTTTGGTGTCGGCAATGTTTTCATGGAACACATTAGGACCCATTATCCCCACAGAACAATCTCTAACGTACGTGCGCTACGTGAACATCGTTGCAGACCAGGTTCACCCATTCATGACAACAGTATTTCCGGCGGGGGATGGTGTTTACCAGCAGGATAATACAGCATGTCATAAGGGTGGAGGGACCGTGTCATAAGGTAGTGGTTCGAGGAACATTCCAATGATTTTCAAGAGAGGTCTTGGCCTCCAAATTCACCTGATATTAATCCTACAGAGCATTTGTGGTCCCACCTAAAAAACCAAACAGCACCTTGTAGGGTCAATGCCACTCCGGGTGCTGGCAGTTTTGAGGGCTAAAGATGGTCCTACATGTTATTAACAGGGTGGTCATGATGTAACAACTCTTCAGTTATATGCCCACTTTGTTACTCGGCTCCGTGAGCTTACTTTTTTTTGTTCTTATATGTTGGTAAATTGTGCATTTTATGCTTTAGAAAGGATTGAATTAGGTTGTTCTTAAGTTCCGGTTAAGGTGTTTATGCCTTTAATTAATTTGCATGCAATATTTGTGGAATTATCAACAATTTAACAGTTGTTTAAGTGCGGCTAAGCCTAATTTTTTTTACTATAGCAGCCACATTTGTTTACATTTGAAACTTAACAGAATAGTGAATTAAGTCAGTTCCTACACCTTCTGTGCCTTTTTGCCGAATGGAACCAAAAGTAAACTTTCAGTTTTGCACACCGAAAGATCTGTCTTGCACGCTGGCCGAACTGCTTGTTTTTGCGTAGAAACTCTAATTTTAATTGTAAAAATTATTTTAAGTGTATTTGGTGTTTTATATTTTCTATATTTTTCAATTTTTAATAATGTGAGGTTTTGTGTATTTTTGCCTTGTCGCGAAGTGAGAATTGAATTAATTGAATGAGAAATGTATGTCTAATGATATTCGAGGAAATAAGTTTAAATAAAATGCAGCAAGAAATGCGTATAATTTAATACACCGTACAAGGAAGTCATGTGGTGTACACATCAGATTTTTTTATTTTATTGCGGTACCTAAAGTTTTGCCTCAAAATAAGAAGTATGAAAGAAAGTTTTGCAATATCAAAAGCTGCAAACATTTTGGAATTTCTTCTATAATTTAAAAAGAGAATAAATATTGTTACGAATTTCACATTTATTTGGCTATTTATTTAGAATTGTAATTAGATTT